>PVKC010025374.1:0-16550 GCA_004027635.1 Crocidura indochinensis
GAAGATGCCTTTAGTCTCAATGTCATGGAGTGTTTTACCAACGTGTTACTCTATATACCTTATGGTATCAGGTCTGATATCAAGGTCTTTAATCATTTGGATTTTACCTTCGTGCATGATGTTAACTGGGGGTCTATGTTCGCTTTTTTGCAAATGGCTAACCAGTTCTGCCAGCACCACTTGTTGAAGAGGTTTTCCCTGCTCCACTTAGGATTTCTTGCTCCTTTGTCAAAAATTAGATAATTATATGTCTGGAGACAATGTCTAAGAACTCAAGCCTATTCCACTGATCTGAGGGTCTGTCTTTATTCCAATACCATGCTGTTTGGATAACTATTGCTTTGTAGTACAATTAAAAGTTGGGGAAAGTAATGCTTCCCATTTTCCTTTTCCCTAGGAGTGCTTTAGCTATTCGAGGGTGTTTATTGTTCCAGATGAACTTCATAAGTGTTTGATCTATTTCTTTGAAGAATGCCATGCATATTTTTAAGGGGATCACATTAAATCTGTATAATGCTTTGGGGAGTATTTTGATGCAGACAATTGTGTCTTCATAGTTGAGTATTAAATCTTGTGAATAATAATAATAATGAATTATGACCTTATCATCACAACTATGAATTTTCAACTCACTATCACACCATAAAATCGCATTATAATGTCACAATATTGCACATTATAATGTCCACTTTGATTTTATTGTTTGGGGCTATCATAATCATCAATTGTGACATCATCACGGTGAGCAGATAAGTTCCATTGTAACATCACAATACTGCATTTTTAAATCACTCTAAGGTCACAACCAAGCATTATGATGACACAATGGTGCACACCATTATGTCCATAAAGATGTCACAATCATGAAATTTATGTCACACGATGTCATAGTGGTGTGCAAAATAATGTCCATTCTGACATCACAATGACAAAACATGATATCACAATGCTGGGCGTCATAATATCCATTGTGATGTCACAATACTAAACTATGAAGACACAATTGTCCGCATCAAAATGTCCACTGTGACTTTATTGTTTAAAAGCATCAAACTTGGATTTTGTGATGTCACAGGCATGGATTATGACCTCGTCCTGGTGTGCATCTTAGTTTCATTGTGACCTCACAATCCTGAAATTTATACTCACCCTGACATTACAACTAGGCATTATAGTGTCACAATGGTGCATATCATAATGTCCACTGTACCTTCCTGCTTTATGATGTCACAAATTGGGGTGCCATATGGTCCATTTGGATGTCAAAGCAACGAATATGACACAATAATGGTGTGCATCATAATGTTCACTGTAATGTCACAATGTAAAATTAGGATGACAAAATTGTGTGCACCAAAATGTCCATGGTGACATTGTTGTTTGGGCACATCATAATTGAATTTTGTAAAGACACAGCCATGAAGTGTGACTATATTGTGTTGTGCATCTTAGTTCCATTGTGACAGCACAATCCTGAATTTTCACTTCACCTGGACTTCACAACCACATGTTATGACGTCACAATTATGCACAGCATAATGTCCATTGTGACATCACAATTCTGAAATATGAGGCACAATTGTGTGCATGCTAATGTCTACTGTGTTTTCATTGTATAGGCACATCATAATTCTATTTTTGATGCCACAATCATGAATTATGACAACATTGTAGTAGCGCATAATAATTTCCATTCTGAAGTCACAATTGTGATGTCATAATGCTGCCCGTTCTAATGTCACAAAGTAGAATTATGATTGCATAGTGGTAGTACACCAGAAAGCATATAATAAACATTCTGACATCATAACCACAAATTTTGACATCATAATGGTGCATGTCATAATGTTCATTGTGATGTCACAATCCTGAATTTCGATGGCACAATTGTGCACATTACAATTTCCACTGTGACTTCATTCTTTAGGTGCATCACAGTAGATTTTTTGACATCAAAATCATGAATAAGTTTGTCAAGGTTTGTATATTTGTTCCACTTCAACAGTACAATCCTGAATTTTTACTTGACATCAAACCTGTGTATTATTATGCCACACCCGTACATTATGCCATCACAATGGTGCACCTTATAATTTCCACTGTTTCCTCACAACCATGGCATATATTGTCACAATTCTGCATGTAATAATGTCTATAGAGTATTTTTTTTTTGGTTTTTGGGTCACACCCGGCAGTGCTCAGGGTTTACTCCTGGCTCCATGCTCAGAAAATGCTCCTGGCAGGCACGAGGGACCATATGGGGCACCGGGATTCGAACCGATGACCTTTTGCATGAAAGGCAAACGCCTTACCTTCCATGCTATCTCCCGGGCCCCTATAGAGTATTTTTGTATTTATTTTATGTGTTGTATTTATTTTGTATTTATTCTATTTGTTCTTTGTCTGTCGTCCCACCTGAACTTTCCAGGTGGGGGAGATTGAGTAGGAAATAAAGGAGTTTGGAGGGGAGGTCAAAAGAGATAGTTGGGCAGAGGCTGTTGGACAGAGGAGGAAAGAGGAGAGAGGGGAGTCGAGAGGAGGAAGAGAGGGAATCGGGGAGGAAGAGTGTGGAGGATTAGTGTCTTTTGGCCAAACCTTTTGTCCTCCCAAACCTCTTTGTCTGGATCATTTATTGCTGATGATTATTGCCAAGGTCTCCCTGAGAAGGGGGGAGCAGAAGAATGAGAGGTCGTCTCCCAATTTAGGAGATATTTGGGGACCCTGATTATATCAACAGGGGACTCAATTTCATGCCACATTCTGTAACTTCATTGTTTGGTGCATATAAGAGGATTTTGTGACATCACAGTCATGAATTATAACCTTGTCTAGGTGCATGAATAAATTCTTTTGTGACATCACAATCCTGAATTTTCACCTCACTTTGTCATCAAACCTACACATTGTGACGCCACACCCATGGAATATGATGCCACAATCATGTACCTAATAATGTGTTTTGTGACATCAAAGCCAAGAAATAGGATGGCGCAATGCTGTGAGTCATAATGTCCACTGTAACTTCATTATTTAGCCCCATCACAATAATTGGATTATGTCACATCACAATCATAATTATGACCTCATCATGGTGCACATCTTAGTTCCATTGTGACATCACAATTCCAAATTTTCACCTCACTCTGACGTCATACCCACAGTATAATGTCACAATTGTTCATGCTATAACGTCCAGTATGACGTCATGAATTATTATGTCTCAATGGTGAGCGCCACAATGTCCCTTCTGACTTCAAATTCATGAACTTTTATGTCACAGTTGTGTGAAAAATAAAGATTTTTCTGATGTCACAACCACAAAATATGATGTAAAAAGAGTGCATTATAGTGTTGCAATTGTGCACGTCATAAGGTGCATTGTGTGATGTCAAAATAATGAATTATGATGTCACATTGGTGTGCAAAACATTGTCCATTATAAAGCACAACAAATGTGACTTCACCATGTTGTGCAAAATAAGGTCCACTGTGACATCACAAGTTGAATTATGATGACATAATTGTGTTTATCATAATGTCTACTGTGACATTATTGTTGAGGCACAACATAATTGGACTTTTTGAAGACACAATCATTAATTGTGACCTTGTTGTGGTGAGCATCTTAGTTCCATTGTGACACACAATCCTGAATTTTCTCCTCACTCTGACGTCACACCCACACAAATTATGATGTCAAAATGGTGAGTTCCATAATATATATTTTGACTTCACAAACATGAAGTATGATGTCACAGTGGTGCACAAAATAATGTTCATTCTAACATCAGAATAACAAAATATGACATCACAATGCTGCGTGTATAATGTCCACTGTGATGTCATAACCCTGAATTATGATGCCACAATTGTGTGCTTCATAATGTTACATAATTGCTTTGGCACATCATAATTACATTTTGTAAAGACACAATTATGAATTGTGACCTCATCATGGTGCACATTTAAGTTCCATTTTGACATTACAATCCTGAATTCCACCTCACATCGAGGACACAACCACTCACCATGACCTCAGAAGCACCATTATGACATCACTAGCATGTATCATAGCATCACAATAATGCATGTTATAATATCCTTTGTGACATCACAATAATGAAATATGATGTCACAATGGAGAGTGCCATATTGTTCATTTGGGCACCAAAGCCATGAGTTATGACTTAACAATGGTGTGCCTTGGGGCCGTAGCTGTGGTGCCAGAGGTAAGGCATCGCTGCCTTGCTAGCACTAGCCTAGAACAGACTGAGGTTTGATCCCACAGAGTCCCATATGGTCCCCCTAAAAAGGAGCGATTTCTGTGCACTTAGCCAGGAGTAACCCCTCAGTCCTCAGCGTCACCAGGTGTGGCCCCCCAAAAAAACAATGGTGTGCATCATAATGTCCACTGTGACATCACAATCCTGAATTATGATGACAGAATTTTGAGCATAATAATGTCCTGTGACTTCATTGTTTAGCCACATCACAATTGGATTATATGACTTCACAATCATGAATTATGACCTCTTGGTGTGCATCTTAGTTCCATTGTGACATCACAATCCCGAATTTTCACCTTCTTATGACATCACAACCAGGCATAAGAGTCACTACCATGCATTATGAAGACACATGATGCATGTGATAATGTCCACTGTGATGTCAAATTAGGAATTATGGTGATGTCACAATGGTGAGCCCCATAATGTTCATGCTGACTTCACAATCATGAAATATGATGTCACAATGCTGCATGACATGATGTTCACTGTGATATCATAGTCCTGAATTATGATGACACAACTGAATTATAATGTTCACTGTAACTTCATTATTTAGGGGCATCAGAAATGTGTATTAGTTTTGTAGCCACCACTTTGCTCTATTGGTTTACTTGCTGTATTGGTTATGTTTCTAGGAGCCTTTTTTTTTTGGTTTTTGGGGCCACACCCATTTGATGCTCTGGGGTTACTCCTGGCTAAGTGCTCAGAATTTGTCCTTAGCTTGGGTGGACCATATTGGACGCCAGGGGATCGAACCACGGTCCTTCCTTGGCTAGCGCTTGTAAGGCAGACACCTTACCTCTAGCACCACCTCACCTGCCCTGAGCCTTTTTTTAAAAAATAAACTCTTTACTGCCTTTGATGTATATTATCATGTCATCTGCAAATAGAAATAGTTATATATCCTCTTTTAAAATTTGGATTCCTTTGATTTCCTTCTTTTGTCTAATTGCTATTTATAGGACTTCTAACACTAGTTATATAAAAGTGGAAACAGTGCACATCCTGACCTTAGTGGAATTGCTTTTGGTTTTTAGTCATTGAGAATAATGTTGGCTGTGGGCTTTTTACAGACAGCTTTTACTTTCTTGAGGAAGGTTTCTTCCAACCTATTTTGCTGAAGGTTTTTTTTAATAATAAATGGGTGTTGGATTTTGTCAAATGCTTTATCTGCATGATTGAATTACTCATGTATTGGATTAATTAGGTACCTTCATATTTCCACCCTAGGGTGTGGTCTGGCATTTCCTAATAAAGACCCAGGTCCTTTCTATCTCCATCCTTGATGTGATCTGACATTCTTAATATAGACCCTGGAACTCAGAAAACTGTGCCCTGTGTTTCCAGCTTTCCTCCATTGAGCTATCTGCTTCTTAGTAGAGAAAGGCTTGTATATTGAAGTTTTTATCCCTTTCACTGTGTGTAGATGATTCCATGCATCCAGACCTGTGTTTCTCCAATGCTCTGGTCTTGGGACATGGGGCTTCATCTACATTGGTGTCTGAAGCAGGGATTCAGTCAGTTAACTGGTGAGATGTTAATTATATGGCTTTTTAAGTAGATTTCACTGCTCTGTATTTTTATGTTAGAGTCTATTTGGTTCAAAGTTGTGACAATGGCTTGATTTTTGGTTGAGGGACTCCGGGCTTTCCCCCCATGCAAATCATTACCTTCTTTATTCTAATAGTCAAGATAAAACATATTGATGTAGAAATTTATGCATTGGTAGCTCTGGTAGTACTTTTCCTTGTTATTTTTATTATTTCCTTAGTAGTAGTAGTTTTCCTTGTTATTTATTATTAATTCCTTGTTATTTTATTTGTGTGTGTGTATCATGAGATGAAAAAATATGTATTTATTTCCTTAGTAGTAGTTTTCCTTGTTATTTATTATTATTTCTTTGTTATTTTATTTGTGCGTGTGTATCATGAGATGCAAAATATGTAGGTTGAATTGTAATGAGATGTTCTTTGGGTGTTTGATTGAGGTTTGATTATCCTATGGTCCCCAGAAGGAAAAAGAATATCCCATAACCCATATCAAGGGAGGACAGGAGAATCTGGTTTGGTAACAATTCTCTTCAATAAGTAATCCTCACAGATATGGAGGTAATAGCACGCTAGAAAACTCACATTGCAATCTGTTCATCCACAAGCCTGTAGCTCCATCACATGGAACCACAAGCCTAGATAATAGCTCCTTGCTAAACTCTCCTGCCTCCTATTTATTGAGATCCAATCAAAGCCCTTGCCCAGGGAAGGAGAATAAGCCAAATAAAAAGCAATGGGAAAACAAGACCGACAGAAAATAATTAAGATACAAATGAGAAATATTTAAAACTAACAGAAACTATATCAAAGGCCTCACTAAACCTTATAGTTGAATAATCTAACATTGCACTCAAAGGTTTTGAAGGTCTTTCTATTGTTTCTAAAAGCCTCTAAAGCCAAAAACTTAAGAAAGTATTTCCAATGATGACACGTGGTCAAGCCAAAAGCCCCGATGTTGGTATTCTGTCAACTTCTACTGGCACTAGGTGCCAATGAATTGACTTGCAAGAGGAAAATCTGCCAAAAATGATGTTATAATAACCTAATCAGATACTGAATCAGAAGGTGACCTACTTCTCCTCCACCACAACTCTTTAGGGAGTGTGGAATGAACCAACTTCTCCCACAATGACTCCTTATTAGGGAAATTGGACATAATACAGAATTGCAAATCAATCTTTTCTATCGGAAAGTAATCAATCTCAATAGTTAAGTCTTAGGGAAATTGGCACTAACACAGAATCATAAACAATTTCCCCATATCAGTCAAACAATTAAACTTCAACTTATGGAGATTTAAATATGGATTACCTCAGTTGATTTAAGAAGTGTGTTCAGAGAATGGTCCCCTCTATCTTTTATATGTTGAATTCCTTGGTACTTGACTGATGGTGGGTGTTGGATCCATCAGGATTCAACTCTGTAGCAAATATATGCTTGAGTGCTTCTCTATATTTACAGTGGAAATGTTCTCTGAAGGTTCTAAGAGTAAAATTAGTAAGCTAGATCATTCTAGAATTATGGTTGCAGGAGTCATCTTGTCTTATAGATGCTGATAAAAGGGGAGTTTACAGAAATAAATAAGCAGCCAAGACTACCTCATGCTGTTTTGAGACTTGCAAGGGAACTGACTTTGAAGGCTTGGGAAAAATTGACTCTGAAGTTGAATACAAATTTTTTCGAAGACCTATATAATCACATGCAGGCTACATTGACAGAGGCTACAAATATATGGGTATTCAACAACTTTTTGACATCTTATAAAGTCAATAAAAATTGTCAGTCTATATTACATCTCATTAGGGAGAATAAAAGATGTCATGAGATTTCTAAATTCCTAAACTTACAATTATCTCTCCCTTAACAGCATATACTATTTAGAGTATATGCAAACTGAGGAATCAGATCAGTGACTTTCACAAGAGGAAACCACCTGGACCTTGCCCTAAGTGTGGCAAAGAATTTCATTGGGCGAGAGTCTCTCAGTTTTTTAAAGCTCCTTGGCAACGAGATGAAGGATCCAAACCAGTCTTGTGAATTCAGATCAGATGCTTTACCTGTGGCAAAATGGAGCATTTACAAAAACACTTAAGGGTACAATCCTCTTACTTTGGCTCAAGGACTCATCCTCTCAAGATCAGGACTTAATAAATCTGTCTTTGGACTGGAAAAGGCTAATCCCTGGTCCCTCAAAAATCAGGTAACCTATTTAGTTAGCTGAATCAGTAGTTCAGCTTCCCAGCCAAGACCACGAGAGCTTCACAGCTTCAGCTTATTAAAGTTTGCCACTTCAGGAAGCCATGGTCTTGTTATTCCTCTGCCCTGAATATTTAAATATAATTCCAGATCAATACCCTCACAAGATAAGATCTGGCACAACAGGGCCAATGTCTCTAGGGATTTAAGGATGATTTTAGTAAGAAGCACTTTAACATTTAAGGAAATTTTTATTCACGTGGGAATTATATATTCTGATGCACTCGAGAAATAATAGTCTTTGTTTCCATGCCCACAGTTTGGACTTTTATAGAAGGTTAAAACATAGCTAAAATGTTTGTTACTTTCTCATATTATGCCTAGAAAGTCTGACTAAAGCTGGTAGGAGGGTTTCTGAAGTACAAACCCTGAGGCTTCTGATAATAGTTTTTGCTGCTAAGCTTAAAGAGGAAAATCTAATGTCGACCCTTGAATATTAGGTCAGGATGTTTGAAGGAATGTTTGACTCTGTGCCCGAAACCTTGGTAATGAGTAGTCTTTGGCTGCACAATATCTTTTACAGCTTAGAAGGCAAGAACTAGGAGGGATCTTGTCTCCAGATTTTATTTGCCAGAACACTATGTTCCTGAAATATATGACTGGAAAATCAGCAGGCTGTTTTCTTTAAAGCACACATAGCTCCAGTTTTAATGACCTTACGGGAGCACAATTTGCATAAGCAATAGAGGGCAGAATATTACATCCCTCGCCTAAATTCCTTTTAGCACACTAGCTCAGAGGTTTCATTGTTTTAATTAGAGAAACTGAGTTGAAGTGTCCAGAAACCATTCCAATCAAATTGAAGTCCAATGTTCCAATATAGAGTCTCCAGTGGCCCATCAACAGCATAAAACTAGAGGTGCTTAGAAACCTAGTTGCATAACAGCTAAGACTGGGGACACATTGACCTCCTTTTCTGAATTGAACTCACCCAAATTTGCAATCAGGAAACAACCAGGTAGCTGGAGACTTTTTTAATCTGATTTAAGAGCTGTAAATGCACCCATGATTTCTGTGGGAACATTACAGAATGGCTTACCTTCACCAGGAGCCATCAAAAAAGACTTGCCTTTGATAGTCCTTTAATTAAAAGATGCTTGTATAACATTTCCATTCATTCAAAAGACAGAAAGCGCTTTGCCCTTTTTGTTCTTTCTCTAATAGTGGGGCCCCAATGCAGTGATTTCAATGTATGGTTTTGCATCAGGGCATGAAACTCATCCATCATATGTTAATATTTTGTTGATGCAGTTTTACAGCCAGCTAACAAAATGTTTCCTCAGGCATATTTGATTCACTATATGGATGACATTCTAATGTCCTGTCCTACTCACAGAGAGGTACAATGTTTGTCTGACTATGTCTTCAGTTGCTTGCAGATTGCTGTTTTAATATGGGTACAAAAATTCAGACTTTGACTCTATTTCAATACTTGGGCTTCATATTGGAGCACACTTCAGTGCATCTGCAAAAGATTCCTTTTTATCAAAAAAAATCTAAAGACTTTTAATGACTTTCAAAACTCTTAGGTGATATATATTGGATCTGTCCCTTCCTTGGGATTCCAAACTCAGAACTTAGCAACTTATTTAATACTTTGGAAGAAAATCTGTAATTAAATAGCCTCAGACTTTTAAGTCAAAATGCCCAACAAAAATAGTATTTTTCATGGACCATCTCAAAAAGTTCTATCTTTCCAGGTTTATAACTGAAGAGTAGGTGTGGCTTTTACTTTTGCAGCACCTCATTCTCCTATGGGTGCTATTGTCTAGGTCTCTAGAATTCTAGGCATCTAAATGGATTTATTTACACAACAATCAACTTTGCAAGTTTATACCTTATTTGGAATTAATTGATTCTTTTTATCATCAAAGCAAGGAGCATAGCAGTTTCAAATAATAGTGCTCTAATTCCAAAAAAAGGAAGTAGAATGCATAATACCTTTCAGGGAGCCCCTTCAATGAGTCCTATCTGATTTTTTGGTTTTAATGTACTTTATCTTTTTAATAATATTTTTTATTTATTAATGAAAATGCATCACATAGTTGACATACTGATCATAATACAATTGTTTCAGGAAGACCAAAAGCAACATGATTTAAAAAATATTAAATTGAAAGGAAAACTAGAGAGGTGGGAGAGAAAGGAAAGAGAATATTCAGTGCCAAGTATATTTTTGAAAATTATTAAATCATCAGTGAACTGATTAAAGCTCTAGCAGAAAGTTTAGTAGGCTCTTATTTTTTTTAAAGGATAAGTCTTAAAAATACAGTAAAAACGGTGTGGGTGTCAATTGTTGCTTGATAAGGCCTAGTAAAATATGGAGGAAATGGGAGAGAAAAGCCTTGCTCTAAATACAAGGAGACCTTACTCCTGAAATTTTCTGGCATAACACAGACTCAGGGATCCAGGCATACTATGCTGTCCAATTCCTGATTTATTCTCTGTGGTCCTGGTAAAAATTTTTTTGATAGATTTGCTATTGTTGGTGTTAGGTTTCTGTAGTTAAAGATTCTGGTTTCTGTGCATCTTCATAATCGAAGACAGGATGATGTTGAGCGTCCTCTAGTTTCTCCTCACCATTAGCGGGCAGTGTGAAGAGTCCTGCCCTACAACAGGTTGTTGCTGTTACTAAGTCATCTGGTTGTTAAGAAAACCCTCTTTGGGGTAAGTCCATGCGAGGGCAGTTGTAAGGTCTTCCTTGGTAAAGGTTTGCTTCCTGGTGATGTTATAGACAATTGTGAATGTTTCTGTAGGTGGTATCCATGGTTCAAGGGTATACTGGCAATGCCTGTTCCTATGAAGACTGAACCAAGTCATTATGACCATGTTCAGGGTGTAAGACTCCCACTGCATTACAAAATTTGTGTTCCCATCTCTCTTAGACAAAAACATGTTTGCACATGTAATATTTTCTCATTTTAATGTGCCTATGAAAAGGGGGGACAATGCCACAAGGTACTATTGGTGTATATGGGGGCCAAGGGAACAAGTTCAACAATTCTGGTAACTTGGCTCTACCATGAACTCTAAATAGAGAGACTCTTCTGACAGAATTCCCTATTGAACAGATCGAAAAAATAAAACCAACAACAACAAACAAGCCAAAAACAATGGGTGAAATTGCCACTATATAATAGAATATTCAATAAGAGTTATAGCTATTAAGGGAATACACTGAAGATACTCAATGGATATATACATGTCCCTTTTATGTCCTGGAAATAGTCGGGAGAGTGTTAAGTCCAGAACACGACTTTGGTCTGTGAGTTGGCCTTCTGGAGTCTTCAAAACTGCTCCAGCAGTCCATATCAGGAAATGTCTTTGAGTGGGAACTTTTCAGTAACCCTGTAAGGTAGCAAGCACATATACACAATGAAGGAAGATGGAGGAAAGGAGGCCACTGAAAGTAAAGCAATAGAAACAGCATATTGATTTCTTCTCAGTCTGAGAGTCTATTTTTCCATTTTGGGAGCTATTTGGCAGCTGACTTGAGTAGGGATAATGATCTGCTTGTGAGGAGCCAAGAATTGATGGTAAACAGGGTTAAATGTGGAGTAATAGTTGGTGAGATGAGTGAATAAAGGACTAGAAATGCAACGAAAGGTGGTGATCCAAAGTGGGAAGGACAGTATATTACATTCTGTATAAAGCAAAGTGAATTAAGCTCTATGATAGTCTATTAATCTATATAAACTTTATGGTTTGAGAATGGGGACTAGTGAGAAGGAAAGTTGCCAGCAACTTTCTTAAGCCCAACTCTCTTGTTAAGAAAGGCCCGGGTTCCCCTTTAAACTCCTCCCTGGCACCCACCTCTCTGGCACCCTGGGTAGGCGGCCAGGGATAACTCTGGAGTCCTGGAGGAAAGTGAGAGAAGGCTGTTGAGGGGCAGCTGGAGTCCACAGCTTCCCTAAGCTTGGCCAAAAAGTCTTCAGCATCAAATCATGCCTCTCCCCATGCTGCCTGCTAGTTTTCACCAATCTGATTTTTCAGGAGAAGTTTCCTCCCATTATCCTCTGGAAAGAAATGAGACTTATTAAGAGGATACATTTCGTGATTTCCTCTATTATTTGCTCCTTCCCTATATTTGATTCCTCTGTGATTTACATTGATGAGCCACCATCAGGAAAATGCAGTATAGTATCATTGGCCCTTCTCTGATCACAGTAGTAAACACAAATGACAAGTCTGTTTAAACCATTTTTTTTGTGGTTTTTGGGTCACACCTGGCAGCACTCAGGAGTTACTCCTGGCTCTATGCTCAGAAATTGCCCCTGGCAGTCACGGGGGACCATATGGGGCACCGGGATTCGAACCGATGACCTTTTGCGTGAAAGGCAAGTGCCTTACCTCCATGCTATCTCCCCGACGCCGACAAGTCTGTTTAAAACAAGTAGAATTTGATACTTTAAATTACTTACTATCATATGTTTCAGAGCTGTGGAATTTAACAAACTTATGTAATAGGGTTATTTTCAGGTACACTAATCACCTCTTTAAATGCTCATAAATAGGTTATTCAAGAATTGCTTCAGTAATTACAAGAACTTCTGAAAAAAATTCTGATTTTTTTTGTCACTCACAATATTTATCACTCACATAAGAGCCCACTCTGGCCTCCCAGGGCTGATGGCTAAAGGGAATAGTTGTCCAGTGATGCCAAATATTTAAGTTACTAAAGAAAACGATGCAGCACTGCACACAAATGTCCACCGTTTGCATGTGTACTATCATATTCCATGGAGAAAGGCCAGAAAAATAGTCAATATACATGTACCATATGTGCACCCTTAGATAAAAGAACACACATAGCTGGGGCCAACCCCCAAAGGTTACAAATTAATGAAATATGGCAAATGTAATTACACATGTTGACCTTTTCCCAAAGAAATCCTATCTCCATGTAGTGGTAAATATATATTCTAATTTTATTTAGTGATTTCCATGACTTCTGAATGAGCTAAATCTATTTGCATCATCATACTACAATGTTTTTCTGTTATGGGTATTCCCAATCCATAAAGATGGAAAATGGCCCTGCCTACATCAGTAAAACTTTTCATTTTGTAAAGACTGACAAATCAAATATATGACTGGTATCCCCTATAATTCTTAGTCAAAAGAGCTCACAGAACTCTCAAAACTCAATTATTAAAATATAGAAAAAGGGGCATGCCACTGACAGACATTTTATCCTTAACATTATTTTCATTAAACTTTTAATCTTTATCCCATAGAGAGATCTATACAGTTGCAGAAAAACACTTTAAAGAATATGCTCAGGTACAAAAACAATAAATTCACATGTTTGGGTAAAAATGAATGATGAATGGATTTCTGGTAATCTCATTAGAAACAAAGAATATCCTGTCTTTACAGATGGCAACTCTACGAAGAAACTCTGGGTCCTACTACACCTTATAAGACACAAGATTCTCCAAATTAAAAACTCAAATACAAGTGAATGATAAGACTACAACCCTTCCCTCAGAACCAACACAGATTACTCAAAAGCACAAGAACAGAAAGCAAACTACTACCTCAATAGGTTAGTAGGACAATAAGCTGATACCGCACAATGAGGCAAAGTCTAGGGGAATGGAAATGAACAGTTCCAGAACCTCGGTTCTATAGATGAGGGAATTGGCTCTGCTCTCACTAGACTTCATAATACTTAAGAAAAACTTGTACAATCTTTGTAAAATATTTATTGTATACTATTCTTTGTATAATAAGTTGGATTACTTTTTTATCAGAACCATTATAAGGAGGACAATAACAAGTCATATCCATTGGGACATAAAGTCTAAGTGGCAGAAGTGCTTGGTAAGATTATAAAAGCCTTGTGGGCAGAAAAATTCAGCTATATTAACTTAAAAGACTTTAAGATGACCATTGGAAAGATAAATGACCAGGAGACAATCAACAGGATCAACATTAACTACTTCTTGATGGAAGGTCTTTATTAGGATTTGAACAAAGTTGATAGGCAGAATAGACATATAGAGGAAAATAATCATTTTGTTTACTCAAAAATCATAAAACAAACTTGGCAAAGACACAGTTGCTTGAGTCTATTATTACTACACTTTTTCAAAGTTAGCTTAAATCCACAATTCAATGCCTCATCTGACACCAAGAATCTCAGACATCAGAAATCTTTACTCATTTATCAATGACTTTGACATATACAGATAAATACATGTTGCAAGGTTGCTTTAAAGTGTTTTCCAAAGAAGAACTGAGATACAATAATAACACAGGATTCCTTAAAAAGCGCAGAAAATTTTAAATTATCACTTGTGCTCTTAATAAATTTGAAATGCCTTTTCTATGATGGTCAGATAAAAAAAAAACTACAAACCTATGTGAACTTCCCTTTAAAAAACCTTGACTTGTCACAGTACATTATGGACTCTAAGAACAATCCTGAAGAATACAACTTATCTCTGTTTTGAACATTTATGCTGAAATGGAAAAGGGTCATTGCACAGCATATTGTACAAATACAACAAGAAAAAGTTGGCTTAAATTTGATGACCAAGAATTTTCAGAAATCTCCACATCATTTGTGAAAATCTTCAGCATCTTATATTCTTTTTTACACTTCATAGAGACCTTCTGAAACAAATACAGCTGTATAATTAGCAAATGTTCAACTGGGTGCTCATTAGAGTGGTCTTTAATACTATTCTAATGTTTTTATGAACAGGAAACAGCTGCAGGATGCACTTGGAAGACATGAACTCCCACTACAGTGCTTCCTTTTGGAATATTATAGTATCTAATTTCTATTCTATTATGCTTATATAACCTTTAATGTTTTTGTTCATAGTAATTCATGGAGATATAGTTGCCCAGTTACACTTTGCATTGTTATGTTCCATTAGACTCCTAATACAGTGCTCATTATGATAATGTATTAACAAATATTTTAAATTGCTCATTTTATTTGATTATACCTGTTTGTGTGAACTAATACCTCTCTCCACAGAGATTCTTGGATAAGGCATCTGAATGCCATAATTTTTTTCTACAGTGCTCAGCCATTGAGTATGTTTTTTACAATTTATCTTTAATTCTTGATGTTTTTTTACTATATCATTTGCCTTTGTTCTCAGTTTGCTTTCAAGAATGGAACCTAGATGTTAGAAACATGTGATACTATACTCCAAGGTGTAGACACTTACAGTGCTCATTACCATATTACTTAGTATTCTAGACTTGAAAATTATGATTGGTTGGGTATGTTCTGTGCTCGTTCTGGATCATGAAGTATTTTTTCAGCAATGTCACCTTCATCAATGTCTAATACTCGACGGAACTAGAACAGTTTTACACCTGACATGACTGATTATATTTTGACGCTCTTTGACTCATTATCATTGGGTTTGTCTATGTATGTGTGTGTCTGTGTGGTGGCCACACTAATGTCTGCTAAATGTCTGTCCATATTGTATGTAATGTCTGTTTGTTATATTAGTCCTTCCTTCTTTTGTACTTAGAGCTTTCTTATCTATTTTTCTCTTCATCCTCATTTATTATTTCTTCCTAGTTAACTCCTCTTATCCAATATTCTTTTTTTTGAAACTTTTTATTTTTTGGTGACACCCAGTGACACTCAGGGTTAATTCTGGCTATGCACTCAAAAATTGCCCCTAGCTTGGGGGACCAAATGGGACGCCAGGGACACGAACCACTGTCTGTCTTGCACCACTACTCCAGCCCCTACCCTCAATTCTTAGCTCCTCATGAACTCTTTTATCACCTGTTGCTGCTGGGAACCCCCACCTCCAGCCCAACTCCTGTCTTCATCCTGGGAGGTAGATGCTGCCACCACTATTACTGATGTGTTCTTGGCAGTCATCTTTTTGTCACTTCACTATAGACTGCTGCTCACAATTGGTTTTGGCTTTTGAGAGATCCTCAACTCTAGGACATTTCTTGATCTGTGCGACTGTTGTGAGCCACTTTTTCGCATTCCACAAGATCATGTTGCTGGTTGAATTTGTGATTCCTCCCCTCAGATTTCATATAATTTATTTATTCTATAATTATTAACAATTATTTATTATATAATTTATTATTTCAAAATAATTTATAGGGAATATATATATATGTCCTCTATATATTTCTTTTCCTTTTAAAAATATTTATTTTATTGAAACAATTGTGATCAACAAAATCCTTCATGGTTAAATTTGTTATACAATGAGTTAGGACCCTTCCTACCACCAGAGTCAACCTCCCTCCACCAAGGGCTTCAGAGTGCATCCTATACCACCACCCTTTGCCCTCTGACCTACTAGTATAACAGGTCCCTTTAAGTTAGATTTTAAAATTTTAGGTCCTTTGATTCTATTATCATTGACTTTGGCTTGGATATTTAGTTCAGCCCTTATTTATTTTTCCACCAATACATATGAGACCACTTGGTCTTTATTTGATCTTTTTT
>PVKC010025375.1:0-16513 GCA_004027635.1 Crocidura indochinensis
GCGCCACCGCCCGGCCCCCAACTGGATGCTTCTTAAAGAGGAGGTGAGTTTCAATGCCTCCTAGGAGTTTTAGAACTCCTAGGAGTTCAAATCTTGCTGTGAATGGGAGAGAAGGTGGAGAGAAGAGCACAGTGAGATGAGCAACTGTGGCCATTCTCCTTACAATGTCTCCTTGGTGACTCTACAAAGTTGTTCTTCCCTTTCAGTCTCTGAAGCCAAAAGCTCAGAAGGATCCAGTTTTTTTTTTCTTTTCAAATGAAATAAGACCCTAAAAATATTGCATTCCAGGGATGCGGGCAAAGCCAGATCCCATTCCAGCTCTCAATAAATGCTCCCCACTGCGGCCCTGGCATGATGGGGCACGGGGGAGCCATTGATCGCTATGAATATTTAGAGGCAGTCTTGATTACCACGTTCATATCAGCGCAATCCCGCCACAGCCAGGCAGGCAGGCGAGTGGGTAGGCAGTTGGGCACGCCGGGGAACCAGGAGAGGCAAAATTGAATTTGCTGCCGAGTGGCGGGCGCAGTGAGGGACCAAGACTGCAGCACCCTAATGGGCTGCCCCTAGCTCGGGGCCTTTTAGTCATTATATAAATGACGGTCATGTTTATTCATGAGTTCTTCATATTTTTTTTCTGATGGAAATTAGATGAGAGCAAAGCACTGGTTAAATGTGTGAAATGGTCTCACAGCTCCTCGGGCAAAGCCACTTCTGTACAATATGGTGCAGTTGGTGAGTTGAGGTGCTGGGGTCTGGCCAGCCTTTCCTGGCTGTGCTTTTGTACCCAGTGTGTGGGCAGGACTCTGAGCCATCCCCTTTGAGCCACACAGTCACAAAGGCTAGAGCTTGGTGCCAGACCCTCGTCCCCCTACTCCCCATTCTGAGTGCTGATGTCCAAGTTCACAGCTGACACTTCAGACTTTTTCTTGGACCATTGGACCCCCTGAGACGAAGGCGGATAGCTGCAGGCTTGTGCTTCTCTCCACCCTGGCCTCTGCACCCTGTACTCCAGCTCCTTCCTCTCAGTCTGCCGTATGAGGAAGGTTAGTTTGGAGGGATGGGAGTGACCTCCCTCTGGATATGGCTGCTGATGAACACTGGACAGCTCCTGGGAGGCTGTGGAGAAGATCATGCAAAGGACCCACATGTCTGCACAACACAGAGCAGGAGGCCCTGGCTAAGACCTCAGTGATCCCAGGATCACTGGCTCCAGGGCTGAGCTTTGTGGGCACAGGAAAGCTGACCTTGTGCCCTTTTCTAGGCTAGGTCATTTCTGAGTTGTGTACCTCTCTTTAACTGAGTGGCTGGCACAACTCTAAAGAAGCCACTTTCTTCCCTTGGCCTCACTCACATCCCATGTTTGAAGAAGGTCAAGGGTCTACAGCCTGTGTGGAGACTGGGACCAAATCTCCAGGCCTTGACCCAAGACCTGGGAAATCTCTGAAGATCTGGATAGCTGGGCTCAGTCTATCAAATCCAGTGATCTCAGGGTCACCTCTCTCTCACATCCAGGCTTGTCAGGCAGATGCCTGCTGCTGATAACACATGACTTCAACAAGTCGGGGAGGAGGGGTTCAAGGCAAGGTAATGCTGGGTCACGGCACGCACCACCTACCGTGCTATGGGTTTTAGACTTAGAGAGCCTACACATCTGAGAACCACTGTGGGATTTGTTCTGAAGACAGATTGAGGGAGTAAGACACCAAAGGACACAGGACCCATGTAAGTTGGGAACAGTCCTTAGTCCAGAGCAACTAGAATAAGACCGTGGCCCCATCTAGATTCTCCCCAGGGTCCTACAGGAGAAAAGCAGCTCTCCTTTACCATGATCTCACCCACATGGGGTTTGACACATAGGGCCTCTGGCCTTCAGCCCTTAGGGTCATATGGGGTCCCTGGCCTGGTCATCTGTCCTGGCAGAAGTAGGACATTGACATGATTAGGAGGGTGGTGATAAAATGTCTGGAAGCCACTGGGCATGATAAAATCAACAGGCCGTCACCAATCACACTGGCACCTCTGGGTGTGACAGTGACAAATAGCACTTATCATTGATTGCTGTTTATCCAGTGGCAGCACCTTCATGCTTTGTGTGTTGCTTCTAAATGGACACCAGAAATTAGGGAGAGGGCTGTTGGCTTGACTTTGCTTTGTTTTAAACACCGGAAAACTGCTGTCTGCCAAGCAAACTGAGTACATGCTCTGCTTATAGGAGGCCCAGGCTTTCCCTCTGTATAAGGGTGGGGGGGTGGGCGATTTCCCTGGGCATTGCCAGGATTGATCCTGATTATAAAGCTGAATGCAGACCCAGTGCACTGCCAGGCATAATCCAAAACTTTTTTGAAAAGAAAGAAAAGGGGGCCGGAGTGATAGCACAGTGGAGATGGTGTTTGCCTTGCATGCTGCCAACCTGGGTTCAATCTCTGTCATCCCATAGGGTCCCTTGAACCTGCCAGGAGTAATTTCTGCATGCAGAGCCAGGAGTAACCCTTGAGCACCACTAGGTGTGTCCCAAACTGCCTTTCCCCCCGAAGAGAAGAAAGGTGCGTTCATTTTTTTAAAAGGCAAAAGAGGCAAGGTCATACAAACATGGTTTTTTCTTTTAAGTGATTCTTTAGTTGTTTTGTTTTTTTTTTTTGCCAAACCTATTGAATCTCAGGGCTTTCTCCTAGCTCTGCATGCAAGAATTATTCCTGGTTTTGCTTGGGGCCATATGTAATGCCAGGTATCAAACCCAGGTCAGCTGTGTGCAAGGGAAGAACTCTCTGCTGTGCTATCTTTCTGGACCCAAGATGGTGCATTCTTTTTTTTTTTTGTGGTTTTTGGGTCACACCCGGCAGTGCTTAGGGGTTACTCCTGGCTCCATGCTCAGAAATTGCTCCTGGCAGGCACGGGGGACCATATGGGGCACCGGGATTCGAACCAATGACCTTTTGCATGAAAGGCAAACGCCTTACCTCCATGCTATCTCCCGGGCCCCAAGATGGTGCATTCTTAATTGAGACCTATTTATAAACTGGAGTGCAGTCAGACACAACTCTTAGCACTCTCTTTCCTGGGAAAGGACTCACCCCAAGGTCCATGTTCACTGGGGAGGGGGGGTCCCCAGAAGACAGTTGTGGGCCCTGCACAATCGCCATGGAAGCATTCTATTCTGGAGGAAGATGTTATTTTCAAGAAACATGAATTTTTTTCCATTCCATGTGAGCATTCCTGGAGGCATCTAATCTCTAGAAAGCAGACTTGCACATGTAGAAGGTGAAAAGTTTGGGGCACAGCTATAAAATGCCAGGTCCCCTGCTTTTTTAACCCAGGAGCTCGTTACCCAGTTAAAGGTTAGTTTCTCTAACTGATTTTTTCTCTGCCATTTCTTTCACACCATCATTTCAGAACAGCCTGTGAGCAGAAGTGAAGGGCCCATGCTGTGGGTTGGCAGGCATGTGAGTGCTTTTCTGCAGACTCTCGCATCCAGGGCTAAGGGCTGTTTGCAAAGCAGCACAGTGATCTCTTTAAAATCAACATTAGTGGAATCTAATCAGCCTTTTAACCCCACTGGCAACACAGCAGGGCTGCCAAGTTGCTGTGTGCAAATGGCCCCAAGTAAGCAAGTACCCCTCCCACCTACACAGTTCCAGTTCATCCCTCACTTTCTGTAGAATGCCCTGACTTGGTGTTCCCATGAGGCCCCCCAAGACAGATGAGAGCTTGTATTGCACAATCTGGACCACAAGAGTCACTAGATTGTGCCATCTTCTTTGGACATTTGTCTCAAGGTTGCACCTCTGGCATCACTTTCTTAGGCATCCAAAAGACAGTATCAACATTCACTGCTCTGATGAACTTGATCAACACATTAAGAACTTCTTCCCACTCCTCCCTTCATCAAATGTCCTCATGCCAATTGCCAGGCAAATGCAACCTAATTTACCCAACCAAGTTAACTTGACCTAGACTAAAAAGTCATGGAAATAGCTTAATGGTCTCAAATAAAAGAACAGGTGAGCTACTTGGTGGTTGGTAACACTGCATTTCCTCTTCAGCTTGGTTGCTTTCAGGTCAATAGAGAATCTAGTTAGTCCTTGCTGAGGATAAGGATGAGAGGTCACAAATGTGTGACTGGCCAAGATTTGATCTATTTGGAACCTCCTTGGATTTCTGAGGATAACACTGACCCTGTCCATGTAGACTTGATAAAGAGATGGTAGGGTCATTGGAGGGGGTCACATATCCCTCTTCAGGGCTGTCCAGGGCTGCTTCCTGTTCTCTATTCCATCTACCAGAGAGAGGACACATCAGCTGGGCTCCCTCCAATGACTTTTCAACCATCAGGTAACATGGGACACACAACACAATAGGATTTTAAAGTTTTAAATCAAGGAAGCCTGAGTTGACAAAGGACAAGACAGAGCTGAGATCAAACTGAACCGTACCAAACCAAACCAAATCAAACCAAAACACAGTGGCAGCAGCTGCTCTGTCTTCATCTATCAACACGTCTGGACACAAGAGCCTTTATGAAGTACTAAGCCCTGACCTTTGCCTTTGACTGCTAGGAAGTAAGTAGGGCACCTTGTTTACACTGCTTGGGCCTACTACGCCTGGTAGGCTGAGTTACTATGAGTGCGTAGAGGGAAGCCAGTGAGGGGCCACATCCACCTTACAGACTGAGTCAGGAGGAAATGTGCTCTCAGAGTCTGCAAACCAAACACTGGTAGGCCAGGAAACAGTGAAGGGGTTATGGCTAAAATAGCCCTCAGCTAGGTTTGAGTTCCTAAAACCACCTGAATCCCTGAGTATTGTCAGGGGCAGCCCTGAGCACTCTTGAATGTGACCTAAGCAGCACCCAGCAGTATTGGGGTGACTCAGATATTCCCCACATCACAAGGTTTGAGCAAAGGTTCTTCTTCTTTGACTCCTGCAGTAAAACACCAACCCAGTTGGTAGAGAATGGCCGGTGGGGCCTCCAGATCTTCTTAGTACTGCTTGGGAACACTAGACCCCCACCTCCTAAATAAATTAAACTGCTCCTCCCTATACGAGTATCCAAATAAGTATCCTTAGGAAAACCACATTTTTGTTTTGTTTTGTTTTTGTTTTTGATTTTTGGGTCACACCTGGCAGCGCTCAGGGGTCACTCCTGGCTCTACACTCAGAAATCACCCCTGGCAGGCACGGGGGACCATATGGGATGCTGGGTCTTGAACCGATGTCCTTCTGGACGCAAGGCAAATGTCTTACCTCCATGCTATCTCTTCAGTCCTAGAAAACCACATTTTCTAAGTCAGACAAAATTCCATCTTCTCTCCCCCAAACACATTGCTTGTGGGATTCTACAACCCACTTTTTTCAACTGATTCCTTATAAGGCCTTAGAAATAGAACACAGCAGTTGGTCCAAGCTCTTAAGTTGCACCCATAGAAGGCATATTCCAGAGCCAAGTCACAGAGCTCTAACATTCCTGGAGGAGCCCAGGTTACCTTCCTTCCTTCCTTTAATTGCACCTTTGGTCCTAGAAATTCAGCTCACAGCTGCTCTGTTGCCTCTCTGGGGATAATGCCCAGTTCTGCTAGAGCCTGGATGCACCCAGCCCAGGTGTAGTAGGCTTTTTTCACTCTGCACAGTGGTCTCATCCTCTGTCTTACTGATTTGGAATTTATTGAAACCCATAACTCTCCTATCCCACCAGTGGTCGCTGTGCCAGGTTTATTAAAGTAAAAGATGCTGGAAGCGAGGAGATGACAAGCAGTGGACACTCTTGGGCACAGCTGGTGTGAGTATAAATTGGGACCGACTTTCACGAGGCAATCTGGAAAGACTTATCATCTGCCTTAAAAATGTACATATCTTGGATTCAAGGACTCTACTCCCACGAATCCATCAAGAGGAAATAACTGGGAAAGTGTTCACAGATAGGAGCAGAGGGACATTTAGCAAAGCTCAGACTGAAAAGTCGACCTCGTGGGAGTAGTGAAAAATAAATGATGCACGAATTCCATGATATGATATTCCACAGTCATTAAATCAAGGGTCAGAAATGAAGGGACCTGCTTCTGGTAATGACAGTCTGGGTGGTTTATGCTCTGCCCACTGAGATCAGCTAGAAAGGCTGAAAATAGTTTGAAAAACTGTCTTAAAGCAGGTGGAGTTTCTTAATTTCTGAAAACCCAGGAAGTATGATGTAGTCAAGAGGGCACCTAGGCACAATGCCAGCACTGGAGGTTGCCTTCTCACTTGGGCATCTGTGGACCTTAGAAGGAGCTGAATAAGCATAGAAACTTCCTTTAGACAGACAAAATTAAGGGCACAGACATTTGGTATAAGAAATGGATCTGGGGCTGGAGCAATAGCACAGTGGGGAGGGTGCTTGCCTTGCACACAGCTGACCTTGGTTCAATTCCTGGCATCCCATAGGGTTTCCTGAGCTCACTAGGAGTAGTTCCTGAGTATAGATCTAGGAGTAAGCTCTGAACTCTGCCAGCTATGTGCTCACCCAAACAGAATAGTGACTGATGGGGCCAGAGCGATAGAACAAAGGAGAGGGGCTGACCTGGGTTTGATCCCCGGCACCCCATCTGGTCCTGTGAGCCCCCCAGGAGTGATCCTGTGTGCAGAACTGGAGCTCTGTTGGGTGTGCCCCTCAAAAAGAAGCAACCTCCCACTTAAGGCTATGGGTTGGGGTCTTGAAACCCTCCCCTAGGAGGGTGCGAGAGGGAAGCAGACTAGTCACTGCAGAGAACGGATCAACTCTGTCTTTGAACACAAGCATCACTACTTCAGATATGGCCCCAAAACACTATGGTTTCAAACCATCTCCAACATTTTCATAGATAACGTCTGACATTTAACAAACAACCATGTGTGTCAGGGAGGCAGCTCAATGGAGAGCATTTGCCTGGGACATGTGAGGCCCTGAGTTTGCTCCCCAGTACTGCAGAATAATAATGATAAAAACAGAAATAACCAAGCACCAGCAGACAAGGTGATAAAATGGAAACAACAGAATCAACAGCAATTAAGAATTGATCCAGCCATAGGGAACAACAGACACACCTTTACAGGGAACAACAGACACCTTTACAGTGAGTATGTGTCTATAATCAAAGATGTTTTATCAAGAAATTTTACCCAGCCAGACTTTTATTCAGATTTGAAGGAATGCTACACAACTTCATGGCTAAACAATAGCTCAAGAACTTCATAGTCTTGAAACCACTTTTATAAGAACTAAAAGGACTACCTTCAGACAAATACCACAAACATACACACACACCACAAACACACACACAGAATTCCTTCAGACAGACAGATATCGCAAACATACAAACACACACAGAATTCCTTCAGACAGATACCACAAACATACACACCCACCAAAAACACACACAGAATCCCACAAACACACATAGAAAGATGGTACAAAACTCCATGACAATAATCTCTCAAGGTCCACGGACTACCAGACACACAGTGGCAGCAAGTATTAGAAAATGAAACTCAACGTTCTGCTGCCTATAAGACATTTGTATATTCAAAGATTTTAAAAAACAAATTAACTGTAACAAGGATTGGTAGAGCATATGCCTAACATATGCACCTCTCAGAGTTTAATCCCTAGAACCATGTGTCCCCTTGAGCAGTCTTAGATGGTCTCAGGTTCCACCCTGCCAAGCAACTCTCGGTCTGGAATATCAATAAATATACCATCTATATGAATACCTATCTTGATCTATCTATCTAACTCAATTTCAGTAGAGAATTAGAACTACAGAGATGTTCTAGAACCAGGAAACACAGATCATTCTAGTGTTTAAATGAACAAATTCTAGTGAACAAATAGATCATTCTTAATCTCAATACTGTTCAAATACAACCAAAGAAGAAAACAATGAAGCTGAAAATAGAGCCAAAGACAACACTCAGGAATACAGAATACAGAGAGGAACAGGAGGAAGACTGGGGAAAAGCACTTGAGAGATTCGAGGAATCTAGGGGAAAGTTTACATATATGCAAGTCAGAGATAAGAGCAGGAGAAAAGAAAACCAGAGCGGAAGCAAAATTGAAAGAGAAAAATGTCCAGGAATTTCCCCAAAGCAGAAAAAGTTGCCAGGAGCCACATGCTGAGAACATCCTGAGTTCCAAGTACTGTACATGGAGAGAAAAACACACTTCAGTCAAATTCTGCAAAATGGAAAGGAAGAAAAAAAAATAAAGCTCCTTTAATAAGTGGTAGGACAATTAACAGGCGACCCCACAGAACTAATAGTGGGCCAGGGTTGATGGAAATAATTTCACCTAGAGTTCAGCTAGCTTAAAAAAGAAAAAAAAAACAGTCCTTCAAATGATAGGTGAAATCAATATGTGTTTGGACAGTAAAAACTGGAGCTAAGTCATAAGAAAGAGATGAGAGAATTACTCAGAGTTATTCTTTAGATAAGAGAAAAATTATCCTTGACAGCTTTGGGAGCTGCCAGAGACAGGGAGAGGGGGTGATGAGCATGTAGGAACTTGTGGGTGAATAAAAAGGATTTTAAGGGTGCATGAAAATTAATCTTTCCCAATGGCTCTTCTCTGGTTAGGCAAGCAATCACATCAACATTAGATTTACAGAGAAAACATAGTGATATACATTTGGATAACATCCAATGATGCAAGATAAGATTTATCCAGAGACTGTGAATGAGTTGCAGCCTGGGCTTAAAGGAGAGAGCACAGGGGACTCCAAGGATGAAGAGGTGAGTAGTGATAACCATCAGGTGCTGGGGCAAAAGAAGAGAGCAGCAGATAGGGTGCTTGCCTTGTATATGAGCAACTTAGGTTCGCTATGGTCCGCTGATTTCCACTAGGAGTGATCCAGGAGTGAAGTCTGAGCACTGCATGATGTAGTACAAAAAGCAAAACAAGAAAAGAAAAAAAGATAAAAGAAATCCAATGCCCTGCAATTAGACACTTGCCCTGCCACTTGAAAATATTTTCTATGCTAGAAAGTTCTTTGCAGATAATTCTAAATATGGTTCCTAGTTCAGTGTTCACTCGTCTAGGTAGTTAAGGATATGGTACAAAGTTCCTTCTGAGACTATGGAGGCCTCAGCTGACCTTGGCTTATAATAATGAAGATGCAAAATAATGCAGAATCTGGAGGAAGAGGGTCATGACACCTCAGAGAAGCCTCTACTTCAGCAGAGTATACCCAGAGAAACTGAACCCTGCTGATGAGTTCATGGCCACAAAAGCACAACCATGTTCACTTTTTTTTTTTTGCCACATCTGGGGAAGCTCGGGGGTTATTCCTGGCTCTTGTGCTCAGAAAATAATCCTGACAAGCTTGGAGGACTATATGGGATACCAGGGATTGAACCCAGTTGGCTATGTTCATGGCAAATGCCCTCCCCACTGTGGTATTGCTCTGTCCCAACCATGTCCACTTTCAATGCCTTCCTTTCTATGACAGGCTTTGAACTGGACAAAGAAGATTCCAGAACCCCCAGGTCATGGGGTCTCTGCCCATATTTATCATCCCTGGATGTCTCAACCTACTGAGGCAGTGGTCCTCAAACTATGGCCCATGGGCCACATATTGCATTTATTTCCATTTTGTTTCTTCACATCAAAATAAGACATATGCAGTGTGCATAGGAATATGTTCTTAGTTTTTGTTTTTACTATATCTGGTCCTACAATGGTCTGAGGGACAGTGAACTGGCCCCTGTTTAAAAAGTTTGAGGACCTCTATTCTGAGGTCTCCACTTCTTTATTTCCCCCTGCTGAACCCTCACATCTGGGCCTGATATGATGTCTTATAGGGGCCAAGGGGCAGAGATGGACAGTCCCTGTTCCTAGGTGCAGAAGGAAAATTCAGCCAATTCACAACTGTCCTGAAGGTTTCAGGCCTCAGGTGCCAGAACTACCCATTGGCACTGCTGCCTGACTATGGATATTCTTACTGACTCCAACTCCCGATGAGAAATGAAGTGTAGACAAGTGCCCATTGGGAACCCTCTGGACTATGTGCTCTTTCTCCCTCATTTTTGTCAGCTGCTCCTACCCAGTCTTTGACCACAGTCCTGGAATCACTGTTATTCCTTTTTCTCCTCAGGGTCCCCAGCAGGTTCTTCCTATTGTCCATGCTGGATAGTACTCTGAGTTCATTCATTCATAAAGGGCCCCTTCCCTGAGTACATTCACAGGGGCCCCTATCCATGTTCATTCATGAAGAGCCCCTTTCTGAATTTGAGGGCAGTAGCGTGCTGCATTGTGCACTTGGAAAGAAGGCCCAGACACATACAGTGGTTCTGGGAGCAGGTTTCTAGCTAAAGGGGTGTGGGTACTCTGTGGAGCAGGAAGGTGGAGCTGCTTCTCTCCAATGGTGCATTTCAGCTTTCTGTACCAGGGAGTAGCAGGGGAAACCCAACTCAAGCTGGGGGGTAGTGGAATTGGGGGTGAACCCAGTCCCTCTAGGCTCCCTCTCATTCATCCCCCAACCTGCATGGATGGGACCACAATCTAAGCACCAAGAATGCTCCTAAAGAGTGGGATCAGTCCCAGGTTTGTATACCTGTTTCCCCCTACATGGTCGCCGAGTACTGAAATAGTGTTTTGGTTTTTGATGTTCATTCTAGACAGGGGCTCTCATCTGTGCTTACTGTGGGTGGCATGATGAACCATGGGCCTCACTAAGAAATAACATTCAAAACAGGAGCCCCCACCCCTTTAACGAGCTGGGGAGATAATGTCAGGCACATGGTTGGCCCAGTTTGATTGCCAGCACAGCTTAGGACCCCTGAGCAGGAATGGGATCCAAGCACAGAGTTCATTATGAGCATGACTGGATGTGCCCCCCCCAAACAAAAGCAAATCAATAAGACTCAGGTGTAAATGTGCCCCTAGTCTGAATTTTTGTCATTCTTCCCACATGTCAATAAACAGGCACTGTTGAGATGGGAATACGGCTCCCTTGTTCCATGAGATTCCACAACTATATGAAGATGGAAAAAAAAACCTCAACCACTTCTGGTAGAGTCCCAAAGTTTCCATGAGACAGGTTTGTTGAGTGGTGTCTGATGAATAAAAACACATATTCCAGCCAGTGAGCACTTCAGGGGATGGGTTGAAGTCATTGGTTCACACTGGAGGGAACTTCCCTCTGACCATGTCTGTCACAACTCAGTGAGTGCTGCTCAGGAAATCTAAGAGACAGGCACAGCCCAAAGCCACAGAGCTCCCCTCCCCATAGCATGGAATCAACTTGTTCAGAATGTCAGTGGTGTTGTGGCCCGACTGAGAAAGTCCCCTTTAAAAAAAATCTCCCTCACACATGGCTCTATGGAACCAGATGGTATATAGCTTAATCACTACTAACAACCCACTGGCTTGCACAATACTATTGCTCATTATTTTATTTCTCTGTGCAAACAGATGTATTATGTATTTGGGGGACCACCTTTGAATGAGCTAAGACTTGCCAGAGTCTAACTACATTCCATCCCTGTCAGTGTGAACACCATTTCCCTTAGCCTCACAGACGACGGTGTATTGGAAAATAGATTAATGTGGAGGAGAAGATGGGAGGAGATTTGGAAGAGAGAGGCCTTCCGTGTGCACTTCCAGGGAAGACCAGAGCAGGCTGATGGGAGTGAAGAGGAAGCTTGTGTTTGGCATATATGAAGAATTTTGAGATGGGTGTAGGCACTAGGGTAGAGGATGATGGGTAGAGCGAGGGTGCTGGTGGGGTGTCTGTCTTTCAGGGGAGGATCAAGGCTTCTTGGGTGTGACCAGTTGGCTGAGAGAGTTGATAATGAACAAAATGTTCACATCTAATCCTGAGCAATAAAAATGCAGGAAAATTGTCTGAGGTGCTGATAAAGCCATCAAACATTTTGGTCCATCCTTTCCACCCAACATGGGGTCTTTGCAAATGCACTTGGCTTGGGTCTTGCCAACAAGGTATGGTTGGACCCCACTCCCTGCTCCTTTAACCCTCAAAAGCACTCTGTCACAGGGGCTCAGACTAATTTTTGTTCAAGTTTCAGGAACATGCATGAGAGGCATGTGTGTGAACACAGGACAGCTTGAGCCACTTAAGCAATAGTTCAAGTCCAAAGTCTGTGTGTGCAACAACTTGGCCTTATCTTCCATTTCCACATTCTCGGGAGAAGCAGCGAGCTGTGATGTGCTCTCTTGGGGGGACTCTGGGGTTCATCCAACTCCAATGCTTAAATCAAAGAATCATTTGGCCAGATTCTCTTATTGTTCCTCAAACCCCACTGTCCCCCAGGTCAGCCGCGGTCCAAACCCTCCACCCTTGAGTTTGTAGAGGATTGCCAGCTCTGTGGGGCCAGCACCCCCCCAGACCCCCCAGCCCATCACAGGGGCGCAAATGGAGTCATGCTGTTAGCTTATGTCATCCCAGATGTGCGCCTGGGCTCCTTGAGTGCATGGAGCTTGGGCTGAAAAAATGGAAAGTCAGCATTTTTTTTTAAATCGAGTCATTGGTCTTTTATGATATTTTGAACATGATAAATGATGTTTTTTTTTCTTTTTTGCAAAAAACACAAATTATTATGAGACAAAAAGAACACTAAGAGATAGGGAGGGTCTTTGTTTCTTTTCCATCCCATATCTGAGGACACGGCAGAGGAAGTGGAGGGCTGAGGGACAGACGGGGAAAGGAGGAACCATAAATCCAGTGAAAAGCACAATTGTCTCCTGTCTGAAGCCAGCTTGTAAAGCTGCTCCTTGGTCCTAGAAAGCCACTGCTGGAGAGTCTGCTTTGAGGAGAAAGTAAAAATGGCACTGAAAACAGCTTGTCAAAGAGAAAAGAGGAGGAATTTTCAGAAAGTACAGAGGATCGCTGTGAAGGAGGAATCCTTCCAGAACAATCCATGCCCAGACTGTGTCTTCCTAACACACAATCATGATTCCTTCCTTCCCATTTCTGCTCACTGAGCACAAATATTTCAGTGCCAGGAAAGACATGACTTGACGAGAGCAAGGTCACACCTTGGGGGCTAGGCTGGTCACTAGAGATGAAAGAAGCAAAAGGCACAATGTGGAAAGCTGGGAGCCTGGAAGAATGTGGCTGTCCCCCCAGAAAAACAGAGCTTGGCTCAAGAAGATGGTTGGGATGTTTTCTTTTTATTTAATCTTTATTTTTAATTTGTGTGTGTATGCTTTAATTACATTTCTTTCTTTTAGACAATGCAGTTGACAGAGTTGTTCAGAATACCATTATTTTGGTCATTCAATATTCCACCACTTTCCCTCCACCCTGGTCATCAGTTTCTCCACTTTCCCGAAGCCTGCCCATGGAAATGTAGGAATCATTGGCTGTCTCAGTCAGTCCAAAGGGACCCCTTTCAATTAGATTTCAGGAAGCAGAGACGCTCCTTTTACATACCAGAGGGAAATCCCAGCTCTGGATCCCAGAGGTGCTGTATCGTTGACACTACCCTGTGGAAGTGATTGAAGACAATAGCAGCTATGTTTATTGCTGCTGTCATTTTGCTGGGAAAATGCAAATTTGTGCAGCATCTGTGCAAGGTGATCACTTTCCCTTTCACTGAATGACTCTCGCTCATGAACTTGGGAAATTCTCACAGAGCTGTTGAGCTCCAGTTAGGAAGCGGAATGGGCCTTCCTCTAAAACAAGACAGACAAGATAGCAGAGGAGTCCATGCAGCTGACCCTTGAGAGCCCCAACATTGCCCAGTGCAACCCTGGAGATCCCCACTCACTGCCAGGATTACCTGGAAACCTTCACCCCTGCATCACTGTATGTTCAGATCTTCACACTCAGCTGAGATAATCTGAGGAGCTCTCCAAGTCCTCCTTGCTCCCTGAGGTATTCCTGAAGCAGGTCATGAAACTATTTCCCAGGAAGAGTTACAATTGGGGCAGTTATTTTGTGTGTGTGTGTGTGTGTGTGTGTGTGTGTGTGTGTGTGTGTTTTGTTTTTGTTCTTGTTTTTGTTTTTGGGTCACACCCGGCAGTGCTCAGGGGTTACTCCTGGATCCATGCTCAGAAATTGTTCCTGGCAGGCACGGGGGACCATCTGGGGCACCGGGATTCGAACCGATGACCTTTTGCATGAAAGGCAAATGCCTTAACTCCATGCTATCTCCCGGGCCTCCCGGGCCCCAAGGTGGCAGTTTTTAAGATCCTACCCAATCTCTAAATATTAGAAAAGGTTTTCTGTTTTTTTTGGGCCACACCCAGTGGTTTTCAAGGATTCTGAAATCTGTTCTCTGGGATCACTCCTGGTGGGACTCGGGAGACCACATGAGATGCTGGAAATCCAACCTAGATTGGCTACATTCAGGGCAAGACCCTCCCCACTGTCCTAATGTTCTGGCCTCTCTTATAAACGTTTTGAGATAAGATATTTGCTCTAACACATTTGCAGTATGGACCGTCAGGGGCTCACAATAGGATGTGGCTTAATTAGCACACATTGCAGTGCCAGTGTCAACATGCTGAACAAAACTAGGAAATAGTGGGAATTATTTGTATACAGTGGGACAGGGATACCAGGGAGACATCTGTGTATAAGACATCTCTGGTTGCCATGCCGGAGGAGGCCTGCTTAACCAGGCCTGGGGGGGTGCAGGACGGGGGCGATCCCAGCACCCTGCTGCCGCCTTGCTCCAGATCTCCACAGCTTCCCTGGGCCACAGGCCCGGGCAAGCCACCGAGGTGGGACCCCTGGTGGGGCTGGAAGGTACCCTGAACTTTTCCCCCATTCCCCACCGGGCTCCTTAGGGCGAGTCTGGGTGGGGATGCTGAACTTCCAGCCCCCAGCAACATGACGGATCTATTCCCTTTCTGGGAGCTTCAGCAGCATGGGGCTTGGCAGGCCCCTACCATGCCGGAGGAGGCCTGCTTAACCAGGCCTGGAGGGGGGGTGTGGGACAGGGGTGACCCCAGCACCCCTCTACAGCCTTGTTCTAGATGAGCTACTCATTTTTACTAAGGCAGTCTCTGGCAAGAACTTAAGAGTTTACATGTTCAAAACCACGCGGGGGCACAGTACATATTAATAATATATCCCATTTTTAAGGTATGTATTGTGTATGTAGAAAGTCCATCTGGTATTCTGCCCTTTTGCACACCCCTGTAATGCTTATTTTCACTTTTTAAGTCTATCACCCCAACCTTCAGTACTCCCCATTTACCCTTTTCTTTTCTTCTTTTTTTTTTTTGGTTTTTGGGCAACACCCAGTGACGCTCAGGGGTTACTTCTGGCCATTCGCTCAGAAGTCGCTCCTGGCAGGCACGGGGGACCACATGGGGAACCGGGGGATCGAACCTCGGTCCGTCCTAGGTTAGCTCAGGCACCTTACCTCCAGCACCACCGTCATACCCGGCAGTGCTCAGGGGTTACTCCTGGATCCATGCTCAGAAATTGCTCCTGGCAGACACGGGGGACCATATGGGTCACCGGGATTCGAACCGATGACCTTTTGCATGAAAGGCAAACGCCTTACCTCCATGCTATTTCCTGGGCTCCCATTTACCCTTTTCAACTTCTATACTGCACATTCCTCATCACACACCAACGTGATGTACTAGATTTAACAATCCCCAACTATTTCAAAAGACATAAGATGTATAGGTATGGCTTTGAATATTTTACATCTTTTTTCATTGACAGCTAACTCTTACTAAATATTCTCTTAAATAGTGAAGATTTTCCCCACTTTTTATCTATTCTTCTCTTTGTGAACTTTTCAACAAGAATTATTCAGTGAAAGAGTCCCTCAGTTTAATTCTTATGTTTAACCATGTCATGGGGGAGTTTTATGCATGTTTTTGCATCCCCCATATGGGCCTGTAAACCCATGTGGCATTGTTCCTTGTTTGCACAGGCATATTAAAATGGGAAATACCTACACACAAATAAATTCTTATCTAATAGAGATTGGAACACCCAAATCTTGTGGTACAATGGGACTTTACACCCTGAGCTTTGGCATAATGACCTGGCACAGGCCTCAGTAAAACAGGCATTCTCCATTCACCCCTGAACCAGGAAAGCTATCTAGGAAACATCCAAGGTTCTTTACAACAACACCTGGAAGCAATCTTCTATCAGGGAAGACTACCGCTGCTCTGACATCAATCTACTCACAAGAGACTTCCCTTAACGCTGAGAAGATTTAGGAACATCAACGACCTGCATACTGGACAGGGCTTTCTGCGTTGCCCTTTAATTGTAAGGTAAAACGAAAGGATGCTCTGCACCATGCTAACTGCAATATAGGATATGCAGATTCCAGGATCTTTAACACAGAAACATGATACTAGCAAAAGAGACAGCGTGGAAAATAAAAGTGAGTTGGCACTACAGACAACGACCTGGATTGGGCAATCTAGTTTGCATGGAACCTAGAGCTGGTCTTATGCTAGAAAACTTCAGGGCTTTGGTCCCCTTGTATTTAGGCCAAGGATTTTCCTTTCCATGACCCCCATATTTTGGTGGGCCGATGCAAACAAGTATTGCCACTCTATCGCCAT
>PVKC010025376.1:0-16492 GCA_004027635.1 Crocidura indochinensis
CTGGTGCATTTGGTTACAGATAAGAATGTTAGACTACACAATGTCTGTGCACTGGTTTTGATTGATAAAAAACCAGGCAAGACTTTCTTCTTGTAGATTTTCGTACCAAGCAGAACCAAAACAGGTGAAGTTAAAGAGGAAAAAAATATATATATATACATATATATACACATAATAGAAGAAATAAATAAAAATAAATTTAATAAAGGAATTAAAGAAAAATGTTGTTTAAGAGATTACCTTCCATGTAACTCATTTCTTAACTATTCCTATTCAGTCCTTACGAGTATATAGGACATGAAGAAACCAGTTAAGAGCAAGACCTTATGTCTCTTCCTAAGCCCTTCACTCATTGTGTCATCCATCTATCAGTTTCTTTGATGTGTTTTCTCTCTTACAAAAAGATAAAATTTGGGACTGGAGAGATGGTGCAGCAGTATGGTATTTGCCTTGCACACATCTGACCCTAGACAGAACATAGTTCGATCTTCTACATCCCATATGGTCCCCCAAGCCAGGGGCAATTTCTGAGTGCATAGCCAAGAGTAAACCCTGAACATCCATGGGTATGGCCCCCCCAAAAATAAATAAATAAATAAAATATAATAAAAAGATAAAATTTATTTACTAGATAATAGTTTCTTCAAATGTAAATAGGCTTCAGGACTACTAAGCAACTTAACATGGTGATATTTATGACATGACTCTTTGGTACTCTGACTATGTAAATTTGTTCCAAACATTCATGGGACTATGGCTCTACAGAGACATTTAATTTTACTTGACCAAGAAATTCCATGTACAGAAGAGAGGAGGGTTGGAAGTTCCAGCTCATAAAGTTCACATAAAGTTCACCCTAAAGAGTAATGAGTGCAGTTAGAGAAATAACTATATTGAGAACTATCATAATAATGTGAATGAATGAATGAATGAGGGTAGTAGAAAGCCTGTCTAGAGTACAAGTGAGGGCAGGGTGGGGAGGAGGGAGATTTGGGACATTGGTGATGGGAATGTTGCACTGATGAAGGGGGGTGTTCTTTACATGACTGAAACTCAAACACAATCATGTTTGTAATCAAGGTGTTTAAATAAAGTTATTAATTTAAAAAAATAGAAAGTCCATGTTATCAGAACATCATTTAGAAATAATCATAGGCAGGGGCCAGAGCGATAGCACAGTAATAGGGCATTTACCTTGCACATGGCTGACCCAGGATGGACCTGGGTTCACTCCTCAATGTCCCATATGGTCCGCCAAGCCAGTAGTAATTTCTGAGCACATGCCTAGGAGTAACTCCTGAGTGTCACCAGGTGTGGTCAAAACAAAACAAAACACAACAAACAAAAAATAGTCATAGGCGGCAAACATCTTGGCATCTCTCTGTCCCAAGATTCTATCTTACAGCTTCCTGAATTTGAGAGATATAAACAAATAACTGTTAATTAATATAAAAGTTGTATGAAGAATGGATTCCCTCAACTTAATTAGAATACCTGAGATAAGGAGTGGCAAGTAGGATCATGTCATAGGCAAATTCAACAAATTTCCCACTGCAAATGTGTTTATGTTGTTAAAATTTAAAATACCATTAAAAGTTACATTTACCTTCTACTAAAATACATATATATCCAAGCAGCCACAGGATCCATGCACCTGACTATATTTGTCAAGTCTAATGAAACAATAAACATCAAGAACTTAAAGGTACAAGATAGATAACACAGCAGATAAGATGTTTGCCTTACTTCAAACCCACACAGGTTCAATCTCCAGCACACCATATGGTCTTCTGAGCACATTAGGAGTTACCCCTGAGCATGGCCAGGTGTGGCCCAAATATGGCAAAAAAAATTAAACACTTCAGGGTCAGGGATGTAGCTTAGTGGTAGAAGACATTTCATGCATATATGAGGCCCTGGACTCAATTATACTTTGTCATGATTATGAGTCTACTTTTACCTTAGATCCCACTTTGTGCTGTGAATTTTAAGAGTTCAAAAAGAATGTTGATTGGCTACATTAGTAGCAATTGTTGTATAACAGAGCAGTATATAAACACTTTGAAATGGTGGGATAGAGCAATAGAACAGTTGGCAGCGCAACACCTTGCATTTGACTAACCAGGTTTGATCTCTGGCATCCCATAGGGTCTTCTGAACCTGCCAGGAGTAATTTCTGATGACAGAACAGGAGTAAACCCTGTAGGATTCTGAAGTTCCCTCATTCCCCATGAAAGTTTCTGCTTTGGCTAAACTGCTTCTGTATAATGTTCTTGTTAGCTTATTAGCTTGTGGGAATGTGGCCTTCAGATAAAGTTGGAGACAACAGGAGACACAAGACATGGAACATGGCACCCACGTCTGTGCACTCAGGATAGGCCTTAACAGATCAGCCTTGTAACATATGAATTATGTATTTTGTGGCATTAGTATTGTGTATCCCTTTTATCTGCTTCCTGGGGCTATACACTCAGCTCTGATGCATGAATGTGATGGCTATTTAAACCTACTGAAAAAGTAACTCGGGGTCCTTGACTGAAAGCCTGTTCAAAACTTGGGGTCCTTGACTGAAAGCCTGTGGAAGTCTTGGACCCTTAGCTTTGTGACTTGCATTGCCTGGTGGTCTCTTTGTCTCTTTGTCTTATCAGTGGACTGCTAGCATGAACCTAACACCCCTAGCATGGCTGGATGTGACAACCCTCAAGAAAATAAAAAACAAGCAAAAAGAAATAGTCTTTGAAATCAATCATTCTTACTATTGTTTTTCAATAGGATTACTCAAACAGTTGCATTATTAACAAAAACAAACATAAATATATTTTGGAGTGAAAATGTCAGATTTAGACAAGCTTAGCAATCTTTGTATTCAAATGAAACACAATGAAAAATAGTAATTTAGAAGTCATAAAGTTTTTATTCACTTGACCATGGGTTCCATCAACATAAATTGATACCATTAAATTTCTTATCAATTATGCTTCACTAGAGCTTTGAGCTAAGCGTTTAAAAAGGGATTGTTAGCATTCTTGCTGGCAACTTAATTTCTGCTTGCTAGGCTCTGGAAAACTGTTGTTCACCCTTCCTCCCTGGAGGGTAGAAAGTCCATCAAAATGTCGCTATTCTACATGTCTAATAATGTTATTTCTCTTGGTTTCTGTGCAGGGAAGTTGCATTCAGCACTTGTTGATGAAGTGCTACTGTTTGATCCTCATGGGGTTTCTCCTACACCTTTTCTGCAGCAAAGATCCTGGTTTTTCTCACCTTGCTTTGTACTACTTTGCCTTATCCATTATGCAAGGAGGTCAGCTAGTTGTACTCAATATGACTAATTAAAAAGCGAATTCAAAGGTAAAGTGCACTGAGCCACTCTGGTAATTGCAGTGTTAACTGTGAATAATAATGACAATTAATGAGACCTGTAATAGCTTTGTAAATACTCATTTGCCCAATCACAGGAGGTGAATAGCAATTTACACTGAATGAACTAGTGATTCATTTGCAATTGCTTCATTTTCTGTCATTGAAAGCCACCAGAAAGCCACTGATTTGGGGCACTTCTGAAGCTCCTAAAATCCATAGATATTTGAAGTAGGCTGCAAAGGATTGCCTGGTATTCCGGTGTAGAAAGACTCTTCCTGAAATCCTGGATTTGAACTGCAGGATGAAAAACATTCAGGGAGGCTAAACAGAGAAATCGGGTTTTGAGGATGAAAAGGGGACCACATTCAAGACACAAAGAAAATGCATAGTCATTGCCAATAGACTTGTCAAATGGTACAGCTAAGAAGATGATGGAAAAGCTATCTATGGTTAAAGTACTAGTTTAAAAGACTAGTGTACGTGCCTTGCATGTGGAACATATGGATTTGATCCCCAAAACTGCACAGTCCTCTGAACACCAGTGGGAGAAATCTCTAAGCTGGTAATAGGACCTGGGCACTGTTGGGTATTTATTTAATTTTATTTTATTTTTGTTTTTGTTGTTTTGAAAAAATAGCTATGAAAAACCTAAGGTCTAGTTGACTGAACTGATTTAGAGTCTGGACAAGCAGACAGAAAAACTGACCCCAGGTTGATGATGCTCAAAGTAAATTTTTGCAGGCTTTGAAAATCATGTGAGGGAAAGTGGGTTAGAGAGAGCAGAGATTAGAGTGAACTGAGAAGGCTGCTCCCCAATACTTCCCTCTAGTATTACCCTGACTCTAAATGACAAATGATTTGAGGAGAAATTGGACAGGTGAAAGGGATCCTCACCTTAAAAGGAAAAACAGAAAACCCAGGCCCAGTTCTGCTCTCCCACCCAGCTGATTGAAAGTCGAGCAAACACCCTTAGCCTGATTCACTCTTCAGTCTGTAAACAACAGTCCTCCTCAAACTAACGTCCTGAATAGTCCTTAATACTTTCTGCTGTGGTACATGAAAACCTATTTTTTTTTTTTTTTTGGTTTTGGTCTTGGGTCCCACCCGGCAGCGCTCAGGGGTTACTTCTGGTTCTATGCTCAGAAATCGCTCCTGGCAGGCTCAGGGGACCATATGGGATGCAGGATTCGAACCACTGTCCTTCTGCATGCAAGGCAAATGCCTTATCTCTAGGCTATCTCTCCTCGTTCTTCCTAAATTTACAGCTCCCTCTTCCTCAGACTTTCTTGTAGAAACCATTTTATTATTTGGAAAGTTGAACTTACTCCTCTGATACTGACTGGCTCTTCAGATTTCAGAAAAAGTGGTTTTTGGTGGAGATGATATTTCCGGATTGTTGACAGGGTCAGATCTATCTTTCCCAAATAGCTGTCAGAGTTGTGCCTGGGTATTTGTTGTCCAGTTTATTTGATTAATATGGCTATTCATCACAAGGTTTAAATCCCCATGACAATTGGAGAGCCATGTTTTTATATGCTTTTGTCTTATTCTTCCTCAACTTTTTTGCTGGATACAGCACTTGGTTTTAATGGACACAGGAAGAAATAAATGATTGATGCAAAGAAAGGAAGTATAGAATCATTTCAGAAGGGGAAACCTCAGTGAATTAATTTATGAAATAAAGCATTGAATCATTTTAAAGAGGCAAGGCACAGTGTGCTGCTTCATGAAAAATGTGAGTTTGACACCTTGCAAGGCAGCATATGTCTGTCTGACCAATGGGGAATTGAATTCGGGTTCTCATACATATAAAGAATTTCTTAGATGGCTCAGAATTGGAACATAGGAAAATGAGACTATTTGAGGAAAGTTAAACTCCTCACATGGAAGTGTTTAAAAAAGGAAATAGTCAAATGTTCCTTTTAAACGATGTGACTAAAAGGAAATATTTTTATGTTTCTGCCCAGTTCTTTATGTCTAAAGAAATCTTAAGGAATCTTTACACTTAAATTAGAAGAAACCTTGGAAGGATCTTTATGACTAGTTGGTTTGGAAAAGATCAGTGATATTTAGTTTATAATCATGGGATAAATATCTTGTAGGACAGATAGATTCTAACCTGGTTCAATAAAGTAATAACTAATGAAAACTCAAACGTATGTGATTTAAAATGAAATCAAGAATCAGGAGATGTATTTTTTCCATTGTTAGTCATCTCTTTGGCTCCTCCAGGACAGAATTGCTATAATTTAATCAACTATAGTAGTTTCTTAAAAGGGAGTAGGCTATGGAGCTCATGCTTAGTGGTGCTACTCTGAGACCCCAAATTGTCTTACCTTCCAACTTCCTCTACACTGTTGACATCAATCTTAGACAACTTAATTTTTTCAATTGTACATAACTGCTAAAATAACCTCGTCTTTGTAGAACCTATTTTAATATGTCTATAAATGAAATATATTAGAAAAATACTATCCAAAGACTTAAAGGGTTTCTAAATAGCTGTGAGAAACATTTTATATTTAGATATTTTCAACTAGTATTGGGCTTTTATAGACTAATACTCTAATGACTTAAACCATAGATCTCATTTCAGTTGATCTGATTCCATGATTGTTAGGTTATTATTTGGCTTTTCATGGATATATGGCAACAAAGAAAAACAATAACTTATTCCGTAACTCAAATATGCATGTAAAATAGATGGTACAGAATTGTTAGTATAAATTTATAGGCAGTCATCCTGCTTTGTTTTGTTTCTTTACTTTTATTTTTCTGCATTCTTGGCTAACATCTTAGCTACACTAGTGACTCTGCATACATTAACTATTATATTTCTAAGGCAGCAAATCTGGGGACAGAATTCTGAAATGTTCTCATCAGTCACTTCTTTTGAAGGATGATTTGCCTTCCTTGGGTGCCACTATTCCTTCTCATGGAAAACATGAAACACAGACAATGAAGTAATGTCATTTTAGAGTTCATAATAACTGAGAAGATAAAATACATGTACCCTTAAAGGCATAAATTCAAATATTTAGGAAAGAGATAGTATTGATCTCAAAATATGAGATTCTGTTATGGAAGGTAGCTTGGGGGTTTTAGAAACATAATCTTTATATTTTTAGTCATAAAAATCCCATTGGAAAGAGAGAATAAGATGCCTAAACAACATTTGAAAAAATACCATGTGTTCTACTGAGCTCACCTTGGGTAAAACTTAAAATGAAATGTATAAAATGCAAAAAGAAAATGCATAATAATAACCAATGAGAAGCAAATAATATCAATGTCTTTACTACTAAAATTTCTAATTAGTTTAGGACTTTTATAAATATTGCTCTAGGGCCAGAGAAAGAGCACAAGGGATATGGTGCTAACCTTGGCATAAATGATCACCAGTACAACTTATGGTTTCTCAAGCATCCTAAGAATGAGTCATGATCACCACCAGCTAAAGTGCAACATCCCATCCAAAAAAAAATTCTTTGAACAATAATGTTCATTCTTTTGATTATGTTCAATGAAGAAAGAGGAAGGTATGCTTTCAAAAAGTATATGATGAGGTCTATTTTCTCTGTTATCTTGTTTCTATCTTTTTTGTCAAAGAGAATGATATTTAGCATGGTAGGAAGGAAATAAAATCTAATATGAATGAGGAGATTGTAAGAGAGTTCCCTGGGTGTTTTAAATGAATTAAATCTCATGGTGGGAAGATAATTATATCTTAGTATATATAGAAAGGTGTAAATGAGATCAGTGAACTATTGTTAGAAAGCTTTGAAGAGTTTGAAGAATATGAACAGTGCCGAAGGCCTGTGGAGAAATAAATACAATGGCTAATTTTTAAAAAATGAAAAGAAATAGAATCCATCTATTTATTATTTATACACTTATTTACTTTGTCAATGAATATATAAGCCTAAAGGATTTATACAGAAAGCACTATTGAAACCACAAAGGCAGTCATTGAAATAATTTAAGAAACAACGTTCAAGAGGATAGAACAGGACAGCCTTAGCTGTGGGCATGGAATCTGCATGTAAGACAAAACTCATGTCTTCTTCAAGCTGGGCTCTTTCCCAGCTAATTGAGTCCAGGCTTGGGCAGCTCAACAAGTGGGATATTCAGATAATTATGGCCAGTAAACAAAAGTTCAAAATGAGGTAACACACAGCTGGAGAATATGAAAGTATTCTGGAGTAGTCTGGAGCATTCTAAAAACAGTAAGGACTTGGTGACCAGAAAGATAAACAGTGACACCATCTAATAAAACCCAGGGTCGACAGAGAGAGTTGCCAAGGAAATGGCACTCTGGGGTTTGAACCATCAAGATTTTGTCATATTTCATCACAAGTTCAACTCTGAGGACATAGGAAGAGGGGAGAGTCACAAGAGTAAAGACTTAAGAGTTACATTCACTTCACACTCAAGCATATCCTGACATACATTCATGCCCATTTCTTTTATTATTTTTGTCATTATGTGAAGAAACATTATCACCCTCTACTCAAACAAAGTCACTCAAAATTCAGAGACTGTTCTCTTTTATTGCATGAATGGGTCTTGGCTTTGTTGGGGTTTGGAGGCAAAGGATGAGACCATTAAATTGGAGTAAAACGGGGCCCGGGAGATAGCATGGAGGTAAGGCGTTTGCCTTTCATGCAAAAGGTCATCGGTTCAAATCCCGGTGCCCCATATGGTCCCCCGTGTCTGCCAGGAACAATTTCTGAGCATGGAGCCAGGAGTAACCCCTGAGCACTGCTAGGTGTGACCCAAAAACCAAAAAAAAAAATTGGAGTAAAGCAAAACAAAACTTTTTTCCATCAGCAACAGACCCCAAACTGACCAGCCAGGCTATCTCCCAGAAAAGATGACAACCTCTGTCAAGGTCATAAACCGGTTTATATAGGGAGAAGATGAGGAAGTTCTAGTTTCTTATAATCTTTTGTTGTTGCTGTTGTTTCTTACAACCTTTACAATAACTGGCTGCTCATTTACCATATCATTTCATATTTTAGACTTGAAAACTGATTTAGACTTGAAAATTCTATGCACAATTTAATATATAAAGCCTTTCTCCAGTCGAGTTCACCCTCACCAACCACAATTGGCCTACGGAAAGAAAGAAGGAAGACCTTTACATCAGATTTGCCAGATTTACTCTGCTTTTTCTTCTTTTCTTTTTTATTCTCTTTAAGTGTTCTGTCCCATATCACATGGGTCAACTTTTCAAATGTAATCAATCCACGGATCCATCCTCTGTGTCTGCCAAAGTAAGAGTATGAGTGCATGTGTTCACCATACCAATGTCAGTTTAATGTTTATCTATAATAGATATAATGTCTATGTTGTATAGCATTCTCCCCCAGATCATAGATAATCCCCCCCTTTGCTCACCACCTTACAAACACTTTTCTAGCCCTCCATGTTATTTCTCCACATTTAAACTTTTCACTTTCAGTCCTTAACTCCTCACAAAGCAGAACATTCTCCCCACGCCAGCCAGATGCCAACCAGCTCCCAAAGTGAAAAGATATATTCTCAACATGAAAAGAAACCAACACTCAGCTGCTATTGATTTGCTTTTAGCGGCCCTTCTTCCTTCCCCTCCCTTCACCGTGAACTTTTGCTGGTTACCAGATTCGAGGGCTGAGAAGTTCACAGCTTGAGGATACTTCCTGATATGTGACTGCTGGGAGCCATCTTCCCTAGACTCCACAAAACCAAATCACAGGCTGTGCTCTGGATCATATCCTTTCCCTCCTACTTCAAAATATTTAAAAAGGAATACAAATCTCCTTTGAATATTTCTTTAGATACATTCCTTTAAAAGGTATAACCATTATTGAATATCTTCCTATACAGCTGCAATTTCCCCTATTCTCATGGTCTGTTTAGTATAAAATTATAGTAAGCATGTCTTTGTTTAGAGATAATATAAGAAAAAGGTTATGGGGATTGGAATGTTGGTCGTGATACCTCGGCCCCTACATGCATCAGTAATGCCTTGTAGCTTTGTTCCTTTTTGCATAGGCACATTAAAATAGGAAAAGTTCACCTATATAAACAAGTTATTAGAGATAAGAACACAGCATTTTATATTGCAGTGAGATCTTAAATCCTAAATACTTGGCACAGTAGTTTGGCTAAGACTTTTGTTTATCAGACATTGACCATTCACCCCTGAATCATGGATACCAACTACAGAAACAGAGTTTTCTACACCTTACCAGGAATAAAAATTCTACTAAGAAAGACCCCACCATTCCATGGTACTGACTTACTCCAAATATGGTCCTATGACACCACGACAACCTAGGAACAGGAATTCTCTCCAATGCTGCCTAATTGTGAAATGAAACCCAAAGACGCTATACACCACCGGATTTCAACATAGGACCTGTCCAGAAACCAGGATCTATAAGTACAGAAACCTGACAGCACCAACTGTGATGGTGAAGAACTATTTCTAGGATCACAGAGAATGCCTAAGGAGTTTGACAATATAGTATACCTGGAGCCTGGAGTTGGTCTTATGCCAAAATACTTCAATATGTCAAAATACTTTTCCATGTTTTTAGGCCAAAGGTTTTTCCTTCCAATTTCTTCCATATTTTGCTGTGCCAATGCAAAGAGTAATAACTGCCACAAACACACATCATTTTTTAGTGTATCACATGTCTTTAAAAAAAAACATAGTACTCCAAACCTTCTGCTATTGTATTAACAACTTTATTGGTAATACAACAATTTTCATGACTGTAACTGCAATGAACTCTCCTCTTCTTTTTCTAATACTTTTTTATTTTAGATCTTCTAATTTTTTCTATTTTTAATAACTTTGTGTTCTGTCATCCTGAAACTGAAAATGATCAATTATGTCAACTATGTGATACATTTTATTTAAATAAATTTATTATTAAAAATAATTGGCTTGTCTAGGGTACTAGTAGACTAGGGTCTAGTGTTCCTTGTGTTCTTTCCAGATAGGCTACTTGGTATGGCCAGGTAGCTTGGGGCAGTGTTAATGGAAACTTAGGCTTGAAAAAGAGAAGTCTAAGAGGTTTGCAACATGTGATCTTTTAAAAAATGGCATCCTTCCTTGTTCAGAATCCAGGTCTTCACAGTTTTAGTCCCAGCACTGCATAGTCTCCAAAGAACAGCTGGACATATCCCAAGTACCTAGCCAGAAGTGACTCAAGAGGACCACTGGATGTGTTCCACCAAAAAAAGAATAATAAAATAAAATCATGCAGTATATAGTTCATAGTCTCAGAAAAGGGACAAAACTTGTTGCCAATCTCCTTCATACTCCCCATATTTTATGTCTAAGCTAGTATAGCAATGAAAAATGTGCTTCATAAGCGAGTGCTTTTTTTTTTTTAAGAAAAATCATTTTTAATATGATCTTGACATTACTAAGAAATTGAATTTTTTTTTTTGGTTTTTTTGGGTCACACCCGGCAGTGCTGAGGGGTTACTTCTGGATCCATGCTCAGAAATTGCTCCTGGCAGGCACAGGGTGGGGGGCATATGGGGCACCAGGATTCGAACCAATAACCTTTTGCATGAAAGGCAAACTCCTTACCTCCATGCTATCTTCCGGGCCCCAGAAATTGAATTTTTGTTTAAACAGCTTTTGTTTTGATATCTACTTTTAGTGATTAAAAATGTATTTAATCTATACAATTTGGAGACTGGAAATAGATAACTTTAAATATATACCTAATGGTACCAATACTCTGTTGCTATTGATTTACTCTCAGCGGCCTCCTTTCCTCCACTTCCCTTCACTGTGGACCTTGGCTTGCTACCAGATTTGGTTTCTGAGAAGTCCCCCACTTGAGGGCATTTCCTGATATGGGACTGTTGGGAGCCGTTTTTCAGAGTCTACAAGACCAAATCACATATCAAAGCGGTGCTCCGGATTTTACACCTCCCCTTAAAGACTTAAAAGGGATATGTATATATCCTTTGAATATTTCTTTAAATGTATTCCCTTAACAGTATAACCCTTATTGAATATCCTTTTGTACAGTGACAATTTCCCCCACTGTTTTTTTTTTTATTATTTCTCATTTTGACTGGCTCGTAAATAACAGTTTCAGATCAAAGAAAATCTCAAGATAAAGGTACACCAAGTAGGAATAGATACTGGTTTTCACATCCCCGCCCTAAATGAAGTTCTTTCTCTCGTTAGTCCTATTCTCTCATTTCTCCATCTTCGGAAGGTGAGACTGAAATCTTACCTGTAGGATTGAGGTAGGAGCATTTGACAGTAAAGTCCCAAAGGCGACTTAATTCTTAGCTTTAAACTATATTGGAGAGCTCAGTCTAGTAAGCTGTCCACTTTGATTTTTCTCCATAAATGTTGTACTGGGATACAAATAGAATTTATAGACATAGCTTGAAGATCACACTAGGATTTATACAGAATTTCAGAGATTATTGAAATCAAGACTTCTGGAAACTGATAGAAGGGAACACACAAGGAAAATACATCCTCTTAAACCACAACTCTGACTTGAAAGAAGTTGATCAAAGTAAAGTTTTGTTGATGCATCAAACTCAAAAGGGGTAAGTTTTCTCGTACATGGAAAGATTACTTTATGGGCTGTCCAATTGAAAGTTATATGCATCTATGTAGACATAGTGTAAATGAACACAGACACTTGATGGAACAATGTGAAAGTTTTCAAAACAGACAGAAGAAAATTTATCAAATAGGGAATGTAAGATAATAGAGCATTGTGGTCTCCTATTCATCTGCTAAGAAATCCTTAGACATTTTAGAGAGAGCTCTAAATATATAGAAATGTATTGATTTACCTATTTATAAAGAAAAAGGCAATGTAATAAAGGCTTGTTTATCAACCTGCCAGCTCAGATTCAATCTCTGACTATACTATATCTGTACATATAGAGAGAGGCAGAACAGGAAAAAAAAGCCACATAAGGTTGTTATTAAATATTGATTCATTGTAAATGAAGTCATTTGGAAATATTCATCTCCAAGTGTCTTCTATTTATATTTCCAAATAACAAACATAAGAATGGAGTAAAATTGAACCCCTTTTGATACATATTTGACAGTTATCAGAAGAAATGGTTTAGAACTTGTTTCAGGCATAGGTCAACTATAATAAGGCAATATTTCAAGTTACTTTATATGTCTCATTATAATCATTTTATTTTTAAATTTTGGTCAATCACTTTCTTTCAAATATCACTTATTTTTTAAAAAGCAAACAGTTCCAAATAGCAATGATAATGACATCTTTTCTTTTCAACTTGATTTTGAAAAGGGAAAAAACAATTAGATTTAAGAACACTACTCATAGGCTGTAGCAATGGCACAGTGGAGAGGCCCTTTGCCTTGCAACTAATCAACTCAGGTTTGATCCCCAGTGTCCCATAGTCCCAAAGCCTGCCAGAAATCATTTCTGAGTGAAAATTCAGGAACACCTGAGGGCTGACAGGTGTGGTCCAGAAATCAAAAAAGGGAAAAATGTTGAGTAAAATAAAAAATAAAACAAATACAAACAACAACAACAATTTCCTGAAGGGTTTGGAGTAATAGCACAGAAGTGGTAGTGCTTGCCTTGCAAACTGCTGACTTCGGATGAACCCCAGCCTATCTCTGCTATCCCATATGCCTCTCCAACCTGCCAGGAGTGATCTCTAAGCACAGACCCAGGAGTAACCCTGAGTGCTGTTGAGTATGAACCTCAAACCCAAAAACAGCAACAACAACAAAAAAAAACAAATATATACAAGACTGAACATGATATTCTGACTGGTATAGAATATAAATATTCGGATAAAATCTTAGCTCTATTTTTAGTACTTTGTTTACATTGATGGGAAATAGTTTTTAAATGTACCTTAAGATTACATTAACTTTCAATAAATATTGTATATTTTTTGTCATCAAGAAAGACTAGAGAACTATCTTGAACAGGGTGAAAGGAGACCAGAACATTCCTGTAATACAATCTGGCAAAAATGAACCCTGCATTTTACTAGATTTGGGGTCAAACCCACAAGCACTCCAGGGTTATCCCTGGCTCTGAACTCAGAAATTGTTGCTGGGTGTGACCTGAAACAAGGCAGATGCCCTGGGTCTTCTCTCTGCTGCCTGTGGCTTGGGATTTTAAACCTCTCTGCCATTGTTCCCTGAGGACTTTTTCTTCAGTGGTGAGGAGTCCCACCCACAAAGGATGGATTCAGAGGAGCACAGCCTTTCCACTTTGCTTCACTGCTATGCACATCTTCTAGTCAATGAACACCACCACAACACATAGAAAAATGCACCATACAAGTGTGACAATGGGGAAACAATGCAAGCCATCACCAGGCATCGAAAATTAAGATGGCACCTCTGACATCCCAAAAACTGCCAACCACTGACTTAGTCTCTCAGATATGGAATGTGGAAAAGAAATATGTAGGATGTGTGGAGAACTCAAAGAAAACACAGATAAAGTTGAATGGAACACAAATAAAAATCAAGAGGATATGAAGATAGAAATCAGAAAACACCAAACTGAAATAATAGGTCTGAAAATTTCAGCAGACGAATTGAAAACCCCAATGGAGAGCCTCTCCAACAAGGTAAGAGCAGCTGAGGATAGAATCAGTGAACTGGAAGATAAAATGCATAACAAATCCATACAGCAGAAGAGATTGGGATTGGAGAAAAAGTCTTAAAGCAAATGATCAGACAATAGAAAAAGCACTCAAAGTATATGAAGAGATGAAAAATCAAGTCTTGGATAAGCTCAACAGAAATTAGCATAAGAATCATTGGAGACCAGGAAGAAAATCCCCAGGAAGAATCAGCAGTCAAGAATATCATTGCAGAGAAACTCCCAGAGATAAAGACTGCATGCAACCAAATTCTGCATGTCTGAAGAGTACCAGCTAAAAGAGACCCAAAGGAAAGCACTCCCCAAGACACATCCTAGTAACAATGATGAATCCCACAGATAGGGATTGAATACTGAAAGCAGCAAGATCAAAAAGGGAAATTACATTCAAAGGAGCACCCTTAATATTTAGAGCACACTTGTCACAAGAAACCCTCAAGGCCAGAGGCAGTGGTGGAACATAGTGACAAAACTCAATAAAATGAATGCTTCGCCTAGAATACTGCACTTAGCCAGACTCACTTTCAGTATTGAAGGAAGTATACATAGCTAAATGGATAAACCACAGCTCAGAAACTTTGCAGACTCAAAACCATCCTTAAGGAAAAACTGAAAAATCTAATTTAAGACAAGACTGATTAATAGACATACCAAACTTCTAAGCAAAGGTGGCATTAAATCCCATGACAATTATCCCTCTCAATGCCAATGGACTAAATTCACCTGTTAAGAGACACAGAGTAGAGAAATGGATCAAAAAACTAAATTCAACATTATGCTGCCTACAAGAAACATACCTGAAGAGTCAAAACAAACATAGACTCAAAATCAAAGGTTGGAGGAAAATCAACCAAGCAAAAAACACCCTTAAAAAGCTGGAGTTGCCATATTAATATCAGATGACACAAACTTTAGACTTAGAAAACTTGTAAGGGACAAAGATGGACATTTTCTACTAATCAAGGAATATATACAACAGGAAGAAATCACACTCCTAAACATATACACACACATTTGGTATATATATATATATATATATATATATATATATATACCAAATGAAGAACCAACAAAATATTTAATACAATTGTTAACAAATCTGAAGAATATATCAAGACCAACACAATAATTTTGGGAGACCTCAACACAGTCCTGTCACTGCTTGTAGGTCAACCAGACCGAACCCTATCAAAAATGTACTAGCTTTGAAAAGAGAAATGGGAGAAAGTGGACTACTATATATACATATATATATATATTTGTATATATATATATATATGGCACTCTATCCCCAGAAACCTGCATACACATTCTATTTCAATGCACATGGGTCATTCTCCAGGACAGACTACATGCTGACCCATAAAAGATACCTCCATATAATCAAGAGGATAGAAATTATACAGACTGATTACAAGGCCATGAAATTAGATGTAAAATACAAAGAGACACAGAATAAAAACTTTAATACCTGGAAATTAAACAGTTTACTACTGAACAACCAGTGAATCAGAGATTAAATCAAAGAAGAAATTAAAAAATTCCTGGAAACAGATGACAATGAAGACACATTATCCGAATTTTGGGGACACAGCAAAAGCAGTACTGAGAGGAAAAATTTATAGCTTTGTGTGGGAAACCAAAACTGTTCCCCTCAGCTATTTGGACTTTGACTAAACCTCAGGCTTAAAGAAAAACTGACATTTGCTTAAGCTCAGCCAACAGAAGACTCTGCAAAGACAAATTTAAACTAAACAAAAGGACTTGGCCTAACCAGGATCCTGCCTATCTTGTTCCGGCTCTCGCTGTAGTCAATCTTTAGCTCATGGCCATGAGATCTTACTATAGGCTTTATAGTTAATTTTGCAATATTGAAATGTTTAGTTATGCACAGCTATGAAAAATAACTTGAAGGTCAGTGTATGCGCAAACAACCTCCCATATCCTAGCTCCCCCATTTTCCAAACATACCATCTGCCTGTGTATGTAATAAACATGCTCTGCTCAAGGTTTGTTCTCATTGAATGTTTCAATGTGTTTTGTCATGTTGCCATTGGTCAAAACCTGGTTCTTTGTCCCATTAAACACGCCCATGCAAAACTGCTTAAAAACCCTCAATCCTGTTCAATAAACACTCTTAATCTCTCTTTCTTTGTCAAAAGTCATTACTAACTTTTGCCTCCACAGAAATTCTCACAAAAGGGCTGTAACACCCACCACGTTGTGCGGTTACCTGTAAAGCAAAACCCCAGGCTGCTGGTCAGCTAAAGTCCCAGCCCTTTTAGGGCTGGCTCCAGGAACACCGCAGCTTTGCAAGCACACATCAGGAAAGAAGAAAAGGCCTACATGACACAGTTTATAAAATTAGAAAATGAGCAAGAAAAGGAACCAAGGCAGAAGGAAATAGCAAAACTTAGAGCAGAACTTAATGAAGTGGAAATCCAAAAATCAATCTGAAAGGTCAATGAAAGCAAAAGTTG
>PVKC010025377.1:0-16511 GCA_004027635.1 Crocidura indochinensis
AACCCCTGAGCACTGCCGGGTGTGACCCAAAAACCAAAAAAAAAAAAAAAAAATCTTTTCCCAGGGCCGGAGAAATAGCATGGAGATAAGGTGCTTGCCTTTCATGCAGAAAGTCTGTGGTTTGAATCCCAGCATCCCATATGGTCCCTTGAGTCTGCCAGGAGTGATTTCTGAGCATAGAGCCAGGAGTAACCCCTGAGCACTGCCAGGTGTGACCCAAAAACAAAAACAAAAAAATCTTTCCCAAGACTTTCCTGGCAGTGATGAGTATCCCTGCAGGGGAAGAGAAAGACTGTACCAGACAGCCTCACACTGCACAGACAAGGACTAACAGAGCCCTGATTTCACCTACCAAGGGTCAGCAAAGAACAGCTCTGTGTGAAAATGCCCACAGGTTACAGGGTCTTGCTTCAACAAGAAAACACCACTTATTGACAGGTTTTTAGCTTTTGTTTTGGGGCCACACACAGCTGTGTTCAGGGATTGCTCCTGGCTGAATACAGGGCACAATGTAGGGTGAACACAAGTCAACTGCATACAAAGCCCTAGGTTTATTTTTGTCTGGGGTTTCACAGGTCAGGGGTCACTCCTGTAGTGCTCAGGAAACCATGCAATGCCAGGGACTGAATCTGCAGCCTTGCATGCAAAGCCTGGCTGGACTCAGCCCAGTACTGCATGTTTGAAGCTATTGTAGAATCTCAGGTTACTGAAGAGTCTCACAAATGAGGTTGCAAACAGTTCTGAAAATTTGGCCCCCAAACAGTACTCAAGTTTCAGCAAGCATCAAGGAGAAATGTCTTATTCTAGAACCATAGCAGTAGTCAAAATGACACTTGCTTCAACAAAACTCTTGACTATTTTGCCACTAATATGGTACTTTAATTTGATCAAATGATTGCTACTTTTACAGGAACTCAAAGGAAAGAGAAAAGAAAAATCAAAGAGCTGGGCACTTGCTTTGTGAGGCCCCAGTGCCAAACCAGGTTTGGTTTCTCCCCAAAATCAAATGTACAAATACTGATGGATTTGTCAAGGATAAAAGGTAAACAGGAGTTGGAGCAATAGTAGAGTGGGTGGGTCTTACATATTTAATCAATACCCCATACAGTGCCTGAGCCCCACCAGGAATGATTCCTAAATGCACAGACAGAAGTAAGCCCTGAGCATAGCTGTGTGTCCCCCAATAATTATATAAAAGACGAACAACAGGAAGACAGAGCAAGGTACTCATTAAGTTTAAAAATATAGGAGCTAAGGCTCTCAAGTGATTGTACAGCATGTAGGGTGCTTGCCTTACACGTGGCTGTCCTGGGTTCGACTCCCTGGCCTTCCATAGATCCCCCAACTACCACTAGGACTGATTCCTGAGTGCAGAGCCAGGAGTAAGTCTGAGTATTGCTGGATGTGGCCCCCAAACACAAAGTACATATATTAATAGAAATATAGGAGCTGTTTAAGATAGTAAGTATCCCTATACTTAAGGCACTTGCATGTGGCTGAGCCAGATTTATCTTCCAAGTGATCACTGAACACAGCAGATGTGCTGCCCTCCCAGAAAAATAAATGCAGGGGTACAGAAGATGGCTCAGTGGCTTACAGCTCTTGCCTGGCAAATGGAAGGCCAGGAACTCAAATACCTCATATTCTGAAGGGTTCTGATTATGGTCCAGTCACAAAGAGCCCAGATGGCCCAAAAGCTTAGAAAGCCCACAGGGATCCTGTGTATACATCTGGGGCCATCCTGAACTCACTGCGGTTCTGGAGACAGTGCTCAAGGCAATAACTGCCTTGCATGTGGCTGATCCAGTTCAATCCCCAGTGATCCCTGCCTCAGCACACAGCAGGACTAATCTCAAAGTGCCATTGGGTGTGGCCCAAACCATTAACCCCCTCCAAATTTGAGTCTGGGGGGTCCCTAATGTGGGAAAAGGTGTTTGTGTATGTGTGTGTGGGGTAATGGCAGGGAGATGATTTATCCAAATTATAGACAGAATGCAAACATAATAGAAAACAAAATAGAGGGGAGCGGGGGGAAAGAAAAAGAAAACAAAATAGAAAAAGAAAGCCCAGGAAGCTAGAAGGCGAAACCAGACCATTTCAGACCTGAAATTGGCAGTCACTTCAGAAACAGGGAAAGGTGTGGTTCAGGGGTCTTTATATGGATGCTCCTGGCTACAGGAGGCTCCCCTCTTCTCTAGGATGGCATTTCCTTTGTTTTTTCCCTCTTTTGTCTTTTGGGCCCTAACTCTGTGGTGCTCAGGGCTTACTCATGGCTCTAAGCAGAGATCACTCCTGGATGGGTTTGAGGGACCATATGTGGTGCCGGGGATAGAACCCAGGCCAACCACATACTAGGCAAGTGCGATCTCGCACAACCCTGGAGATGGGACTTTCCCTACGAAAATGCAATTCCATCCTGTCAAAGGTCCGGTATCCACTGTCCCAAGGTGGGATGGCACTCTCCTACTGACCCCCAGAGGTCAATGAAACGCAAGTCTCCGTGGAAGTTAAAGTATTTATTGATGTGTTTAAACTCTGTACATTCTCCACAGATCAGATTAAGGAGTTGGTAGGTGAAGTTCATCTGTGCATAGTGGGAAGTGACATGAATAACGGGAAGAAGAAAAATAATAACAGCCACAGGGAAATAGAAAACAAAACCAAAAACGAACAAATGAAAAACAAGACCACAGGTTACCAGAACCTTCGGAATAAAAAAAGAGAAGATCTGTGAGCATATCCACATGACTAGACAAGCATTACGGAGGGGGTGGGCAAGGGTTCCAGCTGCCAGGACCATATTCTGAAGGCAGCAAACCGCCCTGCTCGCTCCCTTCCCTCCTGCAGAAGCCCCAGGAGGTGGGCAGTGGAGGCCATGCCCGAGTCCAAGGGGGAGGACAGGGACCGGAGCACGTGCCCGGGAAGAGCGGGAGGGTATGAGGAGAGCCAGTGTGGCCTGGACACCCCATGTTGGGCTTGCAAGAGGCCCAACTATGTGATGTCAGCTCTGGTGAGTAGATGGAGAGAGTCAGCGTGTCTGGGACAGGGAACCCACTTGTATAATTTCTCAGCCACCTCTGGAAGCTCATGGAAGGGAGTGGCTCCTCTGCAATGTCCTGTCCCCCTACTTTCCCCAATATAAAAGCCAGGCGGCAGATGAGTCAGCCAAAGCCGATTCCACATCACATACTAGAGCCTAGAGCAGCACAGACAGTCCAGTGGCGAGGAAGGACGAGATAAAGTCACCACAGAGAGGGGCATCTGCTTAATTTAAAAAGGAAACTGCTGGGGCCAGAGGCATAGCTCAGAGGGTTAGATGCTTGCCTTGCACGCATCCAGCCCGGGCTCGATCCCCGGTGTCCCATATGGTCCCCCGAGCCTGCCAGGAGTGATTCCTGAGCATCAAGCCAGGAGAAACCCCTGAGCATCAACAGGTGCGGCCCAAAAACAAAGGAGAAAAAAAAGGATCTACAGTCACATGGCTGCGTGCGCTTCGGTCCCTATCCTGTTTGAGTGTGACATCACAGGGGGGCAGGGTGCCTGCAGGCATGCTGACTCTTATGGGGAGATCGGTGGCAGGGGTGGGAAGAGCCCCACTTGCCCCCATCAGATCTGCATCTGCTCCAGGTACTTATAGGTTGGGTTCTCGTAGCCATGGTTCTGCATCTTGTTCAGGTGACGCTCTTCTGGGGTCAGCATGGGGTCCACCTGTGGAGGTGAGTGGAAGGACAGCAGGTTAGGGTGGGCCGGCCCATGTCCCAGCGCTGAATCCACCCTTTGGAACCAGAGGCTGCCTGAGGCGTGGGGATTCAGGTGGCCATTTGTTGTACTGAGTAGGTTCTGGATATCCACCTCCACGCCACACAGGGCAAAAAGCTAAGCTAACCTTCGAGCAGCCTGCAGGCCTTCTGTGTCCAAAGTGTAGACAAAGGGCATTTAGAACCTAGAGCATTTTTTTACACCTGACAACAAGGGACCCAAAGTCCCAACCCCAAGCTGAGGAGCCAGAGACAGTTAGCGGAAAGGCATTTGACTTGAATGCGGCCAATCTAGGTTCACTCCCCGGCATCCTGGAGGGTCCCTTAAACACTTCCAGTGGTGAGTCTTAAACTCCGTTGGGAGAGGCCCCCGAAAAGAACAAGATCCCAAAGTCACCCAGACTTTGGGCAGCGCAGTGAGCTCAGTGCCTCATAGTTTTCTGTGGAGGTAAAAGGGGGCATTTTTCTCCTGCTCACCTCTACGATGCCATGGCTGATGGAGCCGTACTGTCTCTTCCTCAGCATCACCAAGCTGATGACAATGACCATGGCCACAGCCACTGCAATGACCAGCAGGCCGATGAGGGCGCTGCTGCTTAGGCTGAAGTCCTCACGTAGGGACCCTGTCGCCTCCTGAGGGACGGAGCAGGGCACAGTGAGGTTCCACCTCTTACTAGAACCCTCAACCGCTGCCCACATGAGGGCCTTGCTTCCCAGGACATTCCCACGGGACGTGTGTGTGTGTGTGTGTGTGTGTGTGTGTGTGTGTGTGTGTGTGTGCGCGTGCGTGTGTGTGTGTGTGTGTGTGTGTGTGTGTGTGTGTTGGAAGGGAATGACACACTTGGCTCAAGGCCACGTACCGGCTCTTCCTGTAGACCCCCCACTCTCTCAGCGTTGAAAATCATTTCCTTCACATCCAGGGTCTCATCAATGACCTGCAACCATGGGCAAGAGTTGGCACAAATGAACCCTTTCCTGGGGTCGACACATACAGTGAATCCTACTCCTGTTATAACACACTCTATCCTGATAGAAGGGGCAGCGGCTGCACAGGGTCAGCTGCAGTCATTCAGGACCACATATGCAGAGCAGGGGAGACAGACCATGCAAGACGAGAGGACAGAGATAAGGAAAGGTGAGCAGGTGACCTCAATCACCTGCGGGGCCTCCAGACCAAACAAGTGCACAGATGATCTTACAGAATGACAGACCCTTGGCCTCAGGTCACAAACCTGACCACTGAGCCACTGGGGGAGTGGGGGGGTGGACGAGGCCATGGAGAGGGGAAATGGAGCCAGGGTGAACAGGCTGGGGCACTGGACAGGGGTGACAGAGCAATAACTGCAGCAAAAACACATTAGAAAGCCTAGAGCTTTCCCCTTTTTATTAGGACAGCGGGTAGGGCACCTTCCTTACAGGGGTTGACCCGTATGACTGGGCTAAATACCAACATCCCCTAGAGCCTCCTGAGCACTGCCAGGAGTGATTCCTGAGTGCCGAGAAGAGAGTGACCCCTGAACACTGCTGGGTGTGACCCCAAACAAAAGAATGCTAGAAAAAAGTATAGGAGGCAAGACTAGCCATTTCTGTCCAATTTCCACATGACTTGAGATCTGTCCACGGCAGGGATGGAGGGTCTGTGGCCGTCCTCCAAAGCTGGGCAGCCTGCACTGGGAGGTCAGCATTCTGGTGGGGTATGGGGGGCATGAAGCACAGGGGTGTATGAAGCAGTGTCGTGACCCAGAGTGTCGTGACCCAGCCCTGCTCAAGCCCCTGCACAGCAATGCTCACCATGTCCTCATCCACCTGATTCTTGCTGTTAATCACCTTCTCCTCAGCCCCGATCAGTCCCCCGGCTGGCTTGCCTACTCCAGAGCCTGTGTGGAGAGGTCATGGTTAAGGGTCTGGGTTGAAGGACCCAACCCGAAACTCCCCCCACCTATTCTGAACACCCCAAACTACTTAGAATGTACTGTGTCCTCAGGTGGAGACAGATGGTGGGGGTGTGGCTGCATGGAACATGAATGTAGCCCCAGTACAAGGTTACTTGACACACAGGGGTGGGGATCAAGCTTCAACTGCCCACCTCTAGCCTGGTGAAGGGCACCAGCACAGCATGGCTCCAGTGTCACCACTCATCCGGCGGGCTGGCAAAGCCCGTCGGGAATTTTCGCTCAGACCCTGTGATCCCATGTCCTCTACAACAGACACCTCTCAACACACCCTCTAACTCCGCTCTGCTAAATGGTAAGGCAGAACCAATAAAGACAAGTATTTGGAGGCTGGAGAAAGTGTAAGGGGTGTCCAGTGCTTCACACATGGCCAAGTGCAGTTTGGTCCCCCAAATTGCCAGTGGTTCTAAAGCAGGAAATAAATAAACATGGAAAGAAGCACCAGGAGGAAGGTGTGTCTCTCTCCCCAGAGAGCCAGGGCAGCAACACATCTCTGCACTCAGATATCACTCCTGACAGGTTTGAGGACTGTATGGGATGCCAGAGAGGGAACCTGGGTCAATTGCGTGCAAGGCAAACGCCCTCCCTGCTGTACTATCGCTGTGGCCCCAGGAACACATCACCAATGTCCTACCCAGCAGAGCCACAACCCTGGCTGTTCTGTTAGCAGTTGGGTGGAAAGGAAAGAGTAGGTGCAGCCTCTGCATATCCAGCCCAAAGCCAAAGCCTGTGATTCCAGCTGCCCCAATCAGACCCTTCACACACAAATCAGGGCTGGGTGGGGAAATAGCTCAATTGGCTAAGCACATTCTGCTTCCTGGAATCAGGACCTCATCAGTAACCACTGGGATGGTCCCTCAAATGGAAGACAACCATCCAAGTACTGGATCTGTACAGACACCCATGATTCAGGCCGAGGACAGTGACTTGCTTTTTTAGGCAATGTTGGTGGCCAACATTGACACCATGAGAGGTGACAGTCGTGGAGTAAAGTGCCTGCTCAGTAGTCACACAGGACCTTCCCCACTCAGGAGGACAAGATCTAACTTAAAAAATCACAAGGCGGGGGCCGGGCGGTGGCGCTGGAGATAAGGTGCCTGCGCTAACCTAGGACGGACGAGGTTCGATTCCCCGGTTCCCCATATGGTCCCCCGTGCCTGCCAGGAGCGACTTCTGAGCGAATAGCCAGGAGTAACCCCTGAGCGCCACTGGGTGTGACCCAAAAACAAAAAAAAACAAAAACAAAACAACAACAACAACAAAAAAAAATCACAAGGCGCTGGACTAATTCTAGTCCCACACAAGTCCAGACCGTGCCAAGACCCGGCCAAACCTCCATGTTTCCTAAACACAGGCCAAAACCATTCTGGTTCTTAGAAAAAGTTAATATTTAAATGACTCCAACGAAAAGACAACGAAGGCAAAAGAACATTAACCCTGGAGGAAATTCCTCTAAATCAACATCTGCGAAGGCCAGAGGAATGTCAGCTCTCAAGCTGTAAAACAAGAGGAGGGGGTGTCTGCAGTACTGGAGGACTGAGGGACACTCAAACCCTGCTTTGATGCTCGATTCTCAGCTAAAGGACTTCACAGGGTCCGGAGCACCACTTCCTGGAACATTCGAGGACAGGGACTGTCTGGACTTGATGCAACAAGCAAAGCTACCCACACTGGAGTCTCATAGAACACAAATATCAAAAACTAAGAAAATAGGAAATGAGGTGAAAGTGTGGTGTAAAAAGCTACACAGGGGGCCCGGGAGATAGCATGGAGGTAAGGCGTTTGCCTTTCATACAAGAGGTCATCGATTCGAATCCCGGTGCCCCATATGGTCCCCCGTGCCTGCCAGGAGCAATTTCTGAACATGGAGCCAGGAGTAACCCCTGAGCACTGCCGGGTGTGACCCAAAAACCAAAAAAAAAAAAATAATGGGGCCGGGCAGTGGCGCTGGAGGTAAGGTGCCTGCCTTACCGCGCTAGCCTTGGACGGACCGCGGTTCGATCCCCCGTGCCCCATATGGTCCCCCAGGCCAGGGGCGACTTCTGAGCGCATAGCTAGGAGTAACCCCTGAGTGTCACTGGGTGTGGCCCAAAAACCAAAAAGAAAAAAGAAAAAAAAAGCTACACAGGAGAGACACCCCCTGAATCTGGACACTCACCCCATGGAAAACTAATTTGCTCCATTTACCTACTTCCAAGTGAGGATAGCTCCTGGGCTAAAGGCAGGAGCATGAAATGTCATGGGGTGCCTGAGTACAGGGAAGAGGAAAGGATCCGGGTCAGGAAGGGGCCCCGCAGGGAAAGGTTTGGTCCCAGAACCACAGAACCAAAGAAAGAGGAACTGGAACAATGGTACAGTGGGAGGAGTGATTGCCTTGTGTGTGATCACCCAGGTTTGATCCCCAGGATTCCAAAGGGTCCCCCCAAGCACTGCCAGAATTGATCCCTGAGCATCAATGGGTGGGGACCCCCCACACACAAAAAAATCTTATAGCTTTCTTAACAGTAATAGCAGAATTCCCTTTCAGAAACAAAAGTCTTAAAAAAAAAAAAAAGACAATAGGGGTCGGAGCAATGGCGCAAGGGGTAAGGTGTCTGCCTTGCCTGCACTAGCCTAGGACAGACCGTGGTTCGATCCCCAGGTATCCCATGTGGTCCCCCAAGCCAGGAGCGATTTCTGAGCACGTAGCCAGGAATAACCAAGCGTCACCGGGTGTGGCAGCCCACCCTTCCAAAAAAAAAAAAAAAAAAAAGACAATACTGTGGGGAGGGTTTTTGCCTTAGATGTGATCAACCCAGGATTGATCCCAAGTATCCCAGAGTCCCAGAGAGTCCCTTGAGGCTGTCAGGAGTGACCCCTGAGTGTAGAGCCAGAAGTCAGCCGAGAGTATCAGTGAGTGTGGCTCCCAAACCAAGAACAGCAACAAAAGAGTAATTATAATTTGCTGACTATACACAAGGCTTATAATCTTCTTTTCTTTCATCTTTATGGGAGGCCACTTTTAGCTTGGAGCTAGGGCAGTCAATTGGTGCTAGGGACTGAGCAGAAATCTCGAATGCAAAGCTGCACTTGGCCCTTGAAGCTTGCTCCTGCTCCCTGCCTCTAACCAGCCATGTCAGGAGGCTCTACATCCCCACCTGCCCAGACTACAGGGATCCAGGAAGCATGTAGAGTGCCATGTTTCCCATCCCTCTGCTATGTCCTAGAAAATGAGGTGACGACAGGGACAGTGATGGGATGTGATGAAGGAACAGAAAAAAGAACTTGTGACACATGTGTGGGTGGACGGAGAGGCTGGGGGTGTGCACACACCGACCTTTCTTCATGGGGTGATTCGACTCCGGCTGAGGGTCTGGCAGGGAGGAAAATAGAAACAAAATAGCACAAGAGGAGATTGAGAAAGAGCCTCCTTGGCCGGCCCTGCCAAGGCCCTGCTGGAGCCCCACACTGGGGAGATGCAAAGATAAGCCCCAAATCGCTTGGCTCTTCTATAGAGCCATTTTCTAAGGAAGTAACCAAGGGGGCAATAGATATGAGCTAGTTTTCCACCAAGGAGACCCCTTCCTTGGCAGGCTGGCAAAGCGACCCCCATTCGATGGTACCTCCTTCAGCTCTTACTGTGTTTTCTTTCAGCTAGGGGCAGAGAGGGGCGTGGGCCTGACTCCACCTCATCAGATGCTGGACCCTGGGTCCCTCTGAGTGAGGGTCATCTAGACTGCAGAGTTTCGGTCTATCCATCCAACTACGTAGGGCAGCAGCCGTCACTGGCACAGACCCAGACCTCCCTGCTGCAGCCACTATTTTTATCATCTCCATGGGCAACGGTGAATAAACAGAATCGGGTTCCACACACTGGTCTGGCCTCACAGCTTGTTTATACCGGATGCTTTGAGACCCCATAATTGTGCCAGCTAGTTGGGAAGGCAGTGGGCAGGGCGGCCTTCCCTTCCTTTGGCCCAGAGACCACCTCTGTATCCTAACACCAACGATAGGCTTGAGAAGGTGAAGTTGGAGTGAGGCTGGTGAGCGAGTGCCTCAGCTCCCAGGAGGCAACTGAGCAAAACAGGGACTCACGAAGGTCTTGAGCAAACAGGCTCTGCCTCTCAGGCCCCCCTCCCACTGGCCATATGCACCTTCGCTCTCAGGCAAGGACGGGAAGGGGTGGAAGGAGTGGAAGGGAACCAGCTCCTCGCTCTCCTCTGAGCTCACGCGCACGTCCACAGGGGCCTCGGAGATGGAAGCTGTGAACTGGTCCATGTCTGCCTGCTGCTCCCGAAGCAGATCATCTGAGAAATACACAGGGCCAGAGGCAATTATCAGAAAGAACCTTTGGCAACTGTCAGAGGCAACTCCAAGTGGGGTGGAGAGTGAGATCTGCCAGCTTCAAGCCCAGAGCAGACTGTACTCTGTTATGGCCTCCCCAACTTGGGAGTCTACCCCATGACCCCAGGCGGTTAACTGTCCCTCTTACACAGCTCTAGCAGAGCAATGTCCTGGCTCTGAAGCTTGAGGCCTGATTAACACCCACCAAGCCCACTGCTATCCTCTCAAGTCCCCCAGACTCTCCAGCCTTCACAGATAGCCCTTCCTGGGAGAGTTCAAAGCTTGTGGACATCCACCTCCCCACAGCAGCCAAGTATATATATTTTCTTTGCTTTTGGGGCCACACCCTAAGGTTCTCAAGGCTTACTCCTGGTGGTGCTCCGGAGAATCTACAGGGTGCTGAGGGTAGAGCCCAGGTCATCCTGTGCAAGGCAAGTGCTTGCTATACTATTATTCCAGCCCCCAAAACACCTATTTTCACACTGAGCTTTTTAGGTTTTGCTTACCCTGGGGGGGGTGGGGCTACTCCTGACAATGCTTAGGGCTTGCTCCTGGCACAGTACTCCGGGAACCATGCAGTATCAAGGGTCAAGCCTGAGGCTACAGCACACAAAGCACTTGCTCCCTCTGCAGAAATCTGGGAAGGGATCAACACCCCAATCTGGCACTGCACCCACCAACACCTTAGCTTTATCCTATTTCATTCTGACGCCAGTAAAATCCAGTACATGCTAAACTCAGAAGAGGTCACAGAAGGAAGTGTGTGCACACACATGTGCCTGCACGTATAAGCATGTTATGTGTACATACCCTGCATGTACAAACATGTACCTGAGCATGCATGTGTGTTAGTGCTGCCCTGGATACATTAGCAACTCTGGCCAACCAGGTCCACAGGAAGCTCCCGGGTCCTCTGCAATTTCACACCTGAGATTTTTCTTCCGGTAACAGGAGATGGAGCGAACACAAGACCCTGGGCTCCCCGCCAGCCCATCTGTCTTGTGACATGGCCACATTGGCCTTGGTGGCCTCCAGACTTGGATGACGTGTGATGTCCCACACGGCCTGATCTGGCCCCTTCTCAAGCTCAGTGCACTGTCCTCTGCCTGAACCTGAGCCCAGCACACTGTCTGCCTCCTAGCCAGGGGCTGTACTCACCAATTTCCTCCTGAATCTCCTGGGCGACGTAGGGGACCTTGTAGACCAGAGATAGACTCTGGTTTCTCCGCTCCTCTATCACGTGAAGGTGCGTCATGACCTAGAGGGCAGAGAGCACCGGGGGTCACAGGGGCAAGGCCTATAGCCCCCTTCTTCCCCATTCCCATAGCCTGGGGGAGGAAAGGGGTATCCTGCAATTGGAGTAAAGCAGACCCCAGTGACCTAGGAATCTGTCCCCAGAGAGTGTCCAGGCAAAGAGAACACTGAACCCCTCATTTTTCACTGCCAGGGCAGAGCCTGATGGACCCAAACCCTGGTGTTCCTCCCCTCCTCCATACTTCCACTGCCAGTAGGCAACCAGGTTTTTCTGGGAGCACACGCTAATGTTTCTGCACGAGTTTAAAAGACTAACCACATGTATTGAGCAGGCAAGGCCTCTGCGCCTCGTTAACCCTGGTCAGAATCGATGAGGGAGAGAGAACAAAACCAATGGCTGAATAAGAGCTCACCAGGGTGAAAGCATGTACTTTGCATGCATGAGAACAGGGTTTGAGCCCCAGCATTGTCAAAAATAAAGAGTAAAAAAATAATAAATAAAAACAAATAAAGAGTAGATGAGGTTGAAAGGAACCCACTATAGCTCTGGCTTGTTAAGGCAAATGGTTAAAGTCATTAATATGAACAGAATTATTCCCATTTAAATAAACAAGCTTGGGGCCCGGGAGATAGCATGGAGGTAAAGCGTTTGCCTTTCATGCAAAAGGTCATCAGTTCGAATCCCGGTGCCCCATATGGTCCCCCGTGCCCGCCAGGAGCAATTTCTGAGCATGGAGCCAGGAGTAACTCCTGAGCACTGCCGGGTGTGACCCAAAAACCAAAATAAATAAATAAATAAATAAATAAATAAACAAGCTTGGTTGGAGCCATAGTCAAGTGAGAAGGATGCTTGCCTTACACATAGCCAATCTGGGTTCAATATCCTGATTCCCATATGCCACTCCCCCCCAACCAAGCCACTAGGACAGAGCACCATTGGGTGTATCCCTTACCAAAATAAAATGTTGACTGGGGAAGAAGATCATTTTGCTGTTTTTGGAAGGGGTCACATCTGGTAGTACTCAGTGATTTCTTTGGGTAATATTTAGGGGCACTCTGAATTGTTGGGGATCAAACCCAGGTTGGCTGAGTGCAAAGGCAAGTGCCCTACCGCCGTGCTATGGCTCCAGCCCATCACTGTGGCTCTTGTTTGGTAAAGCAACTGCTGGAAATGACTCACAATCACCATAGATTGTTCCCATTTAAATAAACGAGTGATTTCTCTAAACTTTAAGACATACTCTCTGGATCAGCTGCCCTCCTACTCTTCGCCCCAAACTCATGGTTTCCCTATTGCATTTTAGGCCAAAAACCACCTTCTGGCTTGTTCTCACCCTAGAGAACATGCTGACACTAGGATTCCAACTCTTTTTTTTTTTTTTGGTTTTTGGGCCACACCTGGTGACGCTCAGGGGTTACTCCTGGCTATGCGCACAGAAGTCGCTCCTGGCTTGGGGGACCATATGGGAACCGGGGGATCGAACCACAGTCCGTCCTAGGCTAGCGCAGGCAAGGCAGGCACCTTACCTCCAGCGCCACCGCCCGGCCCCCAGGATTCCAACTCTTGACACTGTGATGGTAAGGCAAGTGCTAATGAGCTGTTGTCCAGGTTCCTGTAAACCGTTTTTCTTGTTTGGTTTTAGGGCAATATCCAGTTCTGCTCAGGGTTTCTAGGGATAGAATCTAAGCCAGCCATATTAAAGGCAAGTGTCCTTCCCAACGTACTGTCTTTTCAGTTCTTCACTGAAACTCCCCCTGCCCAGAGGTATTTTTAAAAATATCTGCAGTGCTGGGGATAGAACCTAAAGTAGGGGCTGGGATGATAGCACAGCGGTAGGCCTTAAATGTGACCAACACAGGATGGACCCCAGCATCCCAATGGTCCCCCCAGCCTGCCAGGAGCGATTTTTGAGTGCAGAGGCAGGAATGACCCCTGAGCGTAACCGGTGTGACACAAAAACCAACCAACCAAACAAACAAAAACCTTAAGCAGTACATGAGAGGCACTAACACATCAGAGACATGGCTTTATGGTTTTAAGATGTTAAGAGTGCCAAGGCTGTTCAAAAGAGGAAAAGAAAAAGGAAGGTACTGGAAGCTCTCCTGCAGTGAAACTCTTCAAGATGGGAATGAGAGTGACCCACAAGACCAGAGACCTATGAGGTCCTCCCCTGCAGTTACTTCGCTCTTCCTAAAGAGGGCGCCCTCAGCCAGCAGCTCAAACCTGTGGTCTCAGGGTCAAGTGATAAAAAGGCAGCAGAGATCTGCATTGACATCTGACCTTTAGAAGGCTGGGATGAAAACAAATTAATTTTACATCTGCCATCCCAGAAGTCACGGGTGTGGAGGGGGACAGCCCATCAGGGTGTGGCCCAGAAAAAGAAATGCCGGTGGCCCGGGCACCCACGTTCTGCCCAGCCAGAGTTATCACTGCACCATGACTCACCCACCCACGGAGGTCAGGGAGCAGGGAGCTCTGGCCAGAACTGCCTCCAGTGTCCTAGTCATGACCACCCACACTGTGCCACTCACCCTAAACTTATTTCTCTCTCTCACTCTCTTTTCTTTTTTGACACTGTGATTTACACTATTGCTAACTAAGGGATACCATGCATATCAGTTTCAGCACACAATTCTTGTCCAGAGTGATCAGTTCCAACCATCATTTTCACCATGGATCATTCATTCTAACTGCATTCACCACTTTGTGGCAAGCTTCCCACCATGGACTGGTCCTCCTGACTCTCATATTGTCTCTGGGTATTATTACCATATATCTGTTATTTTTCTTATGCTGAGAAGCTTCTGCACTTTAAAGGAAACAGTGACTAGGATACAAAGACTACCCATGGAATGGGAGAACAGATCTGAGGTTTCAAGAGCCCAGAATATGGGCTCAACACTATGCAGAAAGATGAGCATGGCCAGCAGCAAAGCTTCCAAGAAGGCAATCTACACTATCAAGAGTAGACAATGGGGCTGGCAGGCTGAGAATGAACATTGTGGTAGTGTGGTGGACAGTGGCATTAGTAGGCTGTGTGGGGTGAACCCAGAGGTTTTGGGGCAGGGATGAGCTGGGAGACAAACTCTATGTCACTTCAATGCACTTACCTCTTCACTATTCCCTTGACCTAGTATCTTCCCTTCCATTTTCTGCACACCAAACACTCTTTTTTGATAACAGATCTAGACCATAGACTAGACATCTACACACACACACACACACACACACACACACACACACACACACACACACACACACACACACACACACACACACACACACACACACACACGGGCCCTTTCTTGATAACAGATCTAGACTATAGATAGACTAGACATGTACACGCCCACACTTTCTCTTTCTCACTCCTTTTTCTGTCTGTCTGTCTGTCTGTCACCCCTTGACTTATAATAGAAGCAAGCGCTGGGTCTGTCAGTAAATTGCTGGGTTTTTGGTCACACCCAACAATGCTCAGAGCTTACTCCTGGTTCCACACTCAGGGTTCACTTCTGGCAGACTTGGGGGACTATATGGGATGGCGGGATTTGAACGTAGGTCTGTTATATCAAGGTAAAAGCCCTACCTTCTGCCCTATCTCTTTGGCCCTTGGGTTTTTTTTTAAGCTCCAGGAAGAAATATGCTCAGATCACTCCATTATCACTGGAGGAAACTGGAACAAAAGGCAGCTAGCAATCTTGTAAGAATGCTTTATTTTCTAAGAACATGGGACACGAAATCAGTGAACACACAGAGAGCAGCAAATTCAGAAGCAGAGTCTGAAAGAAACTTGGGAAGCCAGGCCAAGACCAGAGTGTCTAAATATGGTGGACCACATAACAGAGTGGGTTTCACATCTGGTTGTCTGAGAAAGAAGCAACTTTCTCTCAAATCTCACTGCTGGTACCTCCTTAAAGAACAAACAATGATTTGGAAAGTGGCTTTTCAACCTGACCACACATTCCTATTTCCTAACTATTTAGAAAGTACTTAACATTAAAAATATTATACAGGGTCTGGAGCGATTGTACAGCAAAGAAGGTTTTCACGGTACTTGGCCAAGCTGGGTTTGATCCCCATATGGTCTTCCGAGTACCACCAGGGATAATTCCTGGTGCAGACAGGAGTAAGCCCTGAGCAGCACTGGGTATGATTGCTGGTCACCCCAAAATGACCCAGAACAGAGATTTTGTTTTGTTTTATTTGGGGTCACACCCGACGGTGCTCAGGGGTTACTCCTGGGTCTGTGCTAAAGAATCGCTCCTAGCAGGCACAGGGGACCATATGGGATACCAGGATTTGAACCACCGTCGGTCCTTGATCAGCTGTGTGCAAGGCAAATGCCCTGCCACTGTGCTATCTTTCTGGCCCTCACAAGAGCAATTTTAAAACCAGTTGTGCAAAGATCCAGTCCTGCACCCAATGCTTCCCTAAGAAGACATTCTCTTGTTTTGTTTTTTGAGTCAAAGGACCATGCAATGTGCGGGGGGGGGAGGGGGGGGGGAGGGGGAGCATTTTCATCCATCTGATCTCTGCAGCCCCCCAAAGGAATTTTCTTTTTTTTTTTTCCTTTTTGGATTTTGGGTCACACCTGGCGGTACTCTGGGGTTACTCCTGGCTCTACGCCTCCTGGAAAACTCAGGGGACCATATGAGATGCCAGGATTCGAGCCACTGTCCTGCATGCAAGGCAAATGTCACCTTAACTCCATGCTATCTCTCCGGATCCCCAAAGGCATTTTCTAGGGACTATACACAATATGGCATCAGAGCTGTCCACCCTGAGAGCACAGCATGCTCAGGGGTCCTTGGCCTCTGCCCAAGTACCTGGGGCTTCATCTGGGCCGCCTTCTCTGGGTCCACGGCCAATACATGCTGGTAGTGACGGATGGTGTGCAGACGATCTTTGTTCTCCACACGGACATAACGCTGCAGGGCCTGGAGGATACGGTGAGGCTGTGGGAGAAAGAACAGCTGCTTTAAGATCCTGAGAAGAGAGGCCTCAGACTATATTGGAAAATAAAGCTTTGGAAATTTTGAGGAATGAGAAGCTCAGAAAGGCAGAAGCAGCAGTATTGGCAGTACTTTATTTTTTGTTGGGCCACAGCTGGTATAACTCAGGGGACCATATGGGATGCCAGGATTGGCCACTTGCAAGGCAAAAACCCTACCCAATGTCCTATTGCTCTGGCGGTAGTACTTTTTTTTTTTTTTTTTTTTTTTT
>PVKC010025378.1:0-16509 GCA_004027635.1 Crocidura indochinensis
TAAAAATTTAATAATATTTGGAAAGAATAGAAATACGTTATTATCCTTAAAGATTCCTAATTCTAACCATATTGGTAAGTTTAAACAATTTTACATATTAGACATTGCGTTTTTTTAGACGTTGCACTTTAAGTTCAAAATATAATATTAGCTTCTTTTAAAGTAAATTTGATTTATGTTAAGATTTTAGATATGGGGCCAAAAAGGAAGCATAGGGGTTAGTTGCTTGTCTTTCAAACATCCAATCCTGATTTGATCCCCCCAAAACTGGAACTACATGGTCTTCTGAGCACCATCATGATTGACCTTCGAATCTGCCTAAACAGGACTGACCTCTATGTTCAAGACCAACCACACACATTGCCAGGATTATTCATGAGTATGTCTAAGTGTATAGTCTGAAAAATTTCTTGAATATTCATTTTTTGTTTCTACATTGTTCCATATGTTCTAGAATCACTGGTGTGAATTAAAAGGTCATTTTATACTTGCATTTCCATTATAACATTAGGACTTTAACTTACATATTGGTGATCTGTATATCTTTGAAAAATATTCAGCCTGATTCTTCAGTTTTTGATATGGTTGTTTATTTTGTTTGTTTTTATTTTGATGAAGTTGACACAAGTGTTTTATCTTGGATAATAGTCCTTTGTCAGATCTCTGGAAAGTGTATATTTTCTCCCAGTGTTTATGGTGTCTTTTTATTCTGTTTCTTTTTCTTTTCTATTTGTTTGCAGTACAGACTTCTTTTATTTTTATGTTGAATAACACTTTATAGTTAAATATAGTTACAAGATTATTCTGCAGATTTCTAGAACCTAATAGTTCTTTTTTTCTTTATTTAAACATCTTGATTATAAATATGATTGCGATTAGGTTTTAGTCATGTAAAGAACACCCACTTTCACCAGAGCAACATTCCCACCACCAATGTCCCAAACTCCCTCCATCCCACTCCGTCTCCACCTGTACTCTAGAAAGGCTTTCCAGTTCCTTCATTAATTCACATGATTATGGTTTCTCAGTATAGTTATTTCTATAACTGCACTTGCCACTCTTTGTAGTGAGCTTCATGAAGTGAGCTGGAAGTTCCAACCCTCCTCTCATTGTCTCTAAGGATTGTTGCAAAAATGACTTTTATTTTTCTTAAAAAAAATAGATGAGTGAGACTATTCTGCATTTTTCTCTTTCCCTCTAACTTATTTCACTCAGCATGATAGACTCAGACTTCTAATTTGATGTAATCACATTTTATTTATTTATTTATTTTTGTAATCACATTTTAAATTTTGGTTTTGTTTACATGGCCAATAGCATTGAGTCATTGAAGATGCCTCTATGGTAAGTATCCTATAGAGTTCTTCTTTTTTTTCCTCAATGCAATGTCTTTCCCCTCTCTTCAATATATTTTAAGTTAATTTTTGAGTATGGTGTGAGAGAAGAATGCAGGTTCATTTATTTCCATGTGGCTGATAACTTTTTCTTCATTTGAAGGGAATTTTCTCTTTCCATTTTATATTCCTAAATTTGTTTGAGTTTTTTTTTTTTTGGGTTTTGTTTGTTTGTTTTTGGGCCACACCCAGTGATGCTCAGAGGTTATTCCTGGCTGTATTCTCAGAAATTGTTCCTGGCTTGGAAGACCATATGGAACACCAGGCGATGGAACTGAGGTCGTCCCAGGTTAGCACATACAAGGCAAATACCCAACTGCTTGTGTTACCAATCTGGTCTCATTCAGGATATTTTCTTCAGAAGTTTTAATTTTCACTTTGACACCATAATTTACCAAGTTCTTCATTATACAGGTTGTTTCAGGTACTAGATGTTCAAATACCAATCCCTGTTCCTAGTAGATTATTAGCTGCCCAAACACTAGAGTCTGCATCTGGATTCTTATCTAATTTTTATAACAGTGATGTGAGATTTGTCTTTTTCAACCAAATCTAAACTATCTTGATTAATATACCTCAAGAATTTAGTTAAAAGTTAAGGACACCCCCATAACCAAACTTTAGCATCTTCTATTTTACAAGGACTTTTTCCTATTTGCAGTTTTATTACATCCCATTTATTTACATTGGTCATGTGTACCGTATAAGAACTACACTAAATCTATAATTGTTTGTTGTTGCTATTAGAGGGTCACTAGAAAAATGTTAATCCTTTGCATATTTGAGCAGAGGATGGATTCCATTTCTTTGTTCTTTATAACTTAATAGTAATGTTAAGTTTTCTTTTGCTGTAACCTTTTTCTTTTCCAATCTTCATTCTCTTTATATGTCTTTCTTGCCTAGATGTGACAATAATTTATAATTCTTTGTTGAATAATAGCCATCAGAGTGGACACATATGTCATGTATATGAACTTAGAAGAAAGGATTTTATTTTTTCAGCACATATAATGCTAACTTTGTGTTTAGGGTAAATAACTTTCATGTATTAAGAAAGATCTCTTTTATTTTACTTTATTGAAAAATTTTGTCATGGATTGTTTTGGAACCTATCAAATGAATTCTATTGACTTGATTTTTAATTTTATTTTATAATAATCTATTGTTTTGAATGATTTATGTATATTAAATTATTCTTACACCCTAGGATAAATTCCATTTTATCATTGTGTATGATCTTTTGATATATTATTGGATTAATATAACATTAAAATACCAGTTAGCTTGTATTTTGATGAAGATTATTGCATCTAGGGCTGAAGTGATGGCACATTTTCCTTGCATGCAAAGAAACCCAGGGATGGACCTGGGTTCAATCCCCAGCATACCATATGAGCCTACAAGAAGCAATTGCTGAGAGCAGAGCCCCTGAGCACTGCCAGGTGTGATCCAAAAACCAAAATATATATATTTAAAATAAAGATTGTTGCATCTATATTCATTAGAAATATTGTATCGGCTTGTAGATTTTTGTTGTTGTATCTTTTTATTTTGTTTTAGGATAGTACTGATATCATAGGAACAATTCAAAAAGAGTTTTGAGAAATGTTTTGAGATATTTCTTTGATTAACATTTAATTTATTAGCTCTGTTTAGTGTCTTCTGTTCAGGCATTATAATTACTCCTTAGTCTTGGGAACTTAAAAGATTCCAAAAATTTGCCTATTTTTCCGTTTTTTTTTTTAATTTCATGGTATAAAGGATTTTATAGTAGATTTGAGAGAGCTTTTGAATTTCTGTTATATATATTGTAACATATCCTCTTTAATTTCTCATCTAATTAATACTCTTTATTTTGTGGGTATAGTAATGATAATTTATTTTAAATCCAGACCTTATTTTTATTTATCCTAATTTTTGTATTTGATTGCTTGTTTTCATTGCATCTATTTTCATTTCATTTTATTGTACCCCCATCTTGATAAATTTGTTTTCCCTTGGTTGATATCTTTTTGTAATGTATCTATTTTGGTCAATTTTTTTTGTTTCCTAAAAATTGCTTGCATTGCTATAAACTCCATGCATCAATGGTTTTTGCTGTGTCCGATATGTTCTAATTTCTCGGTTGTTTCCAGATATTTTAATTACTTCTCTTATTTCCCTTTTCACACATGGGTTTTTCAGTAGTACATTGCTTTTTTAAAAAAAATAGTTAAACTATGTTACACTGTCTATGATTAATTTCCACATCTAAATTTCCATTTGATTTGTATCTTTTTATTTTATAGAGATGTGTTTGTGTATCAGCATGTGTTCTGTCTTGAAGAATGTCCCATATACATTGTAAAAGAATACTCACTAATATTTTTTGGAGTGGAGAACCAATATATGTCTATTCAGCTCAGTACTTCCATTTATTTATTTTTATAATTTTTTATTTTATTATTGTGAGAACAAAGATGCAGAAAGAGGACAAGGTAAAGTTACAGTGGGAAGACAATCACCCATAAACAGATTTCTCAGAAGAAATCATCTTGATGACACCTTAATTTTGAACTTTCAGCCAAATAAACTTCCATTTATTTTAAGTCCAATAATTTTATTGACTTTTTGCATAGTTTATCTATACAACAGTGAGACTGTAGTATTAAAACCTTCTACTAGGCTCTCTTGAGTGGTATCAACATAAGTGTGTACTGTCTGCCAGCAGGGAACCCAGTGAATTTTGTGGCACAGCATAGTGACCCAACTCACCCCTATGAGGAGCAGTGATTGTCCTGCTCACCCATAGAGGAGCCAGCCATATTGGTAGTATAGCATGTTCATATGTTCCCACATCTGTATCAGGTATGTGAGTATGTCCCACCCACCACAGCCGCCAAATGAGACTGGGGCAATGAGAAGAGCATGGCCACTCTACAAGAAAGCTGCACTTTTCTTCTAGTCAATGAACCTCGCATAGCACATAGAAAACACCACACTGGAACCGGAGAGATAGCATGGAGGTAGGGTGTTTGCCTCACATGCTGAAGGAAGGTGGTTTGAATCTCATTGTCCCATATGGTCCCCCAAACCTGACAGGAGCAATTTCTGAACGTAGAGCCAGGAGTAACCCCTGAGCGCTGCTGAGTGTGACCCCAAAACCAAAAAAAAAAAAAGTAAAAGAAAAAAAACACACTACTAAGACCACAATGGGAAAAACAACACAGAATCCGGCATGTTTAGAGAATGAAGATGGTAATTCTGAAACCTGACAAGTACTTGCTACCTAAGTTGCTTCACCGATTTCCTTAGAGAGGAAATCTGGGGGATGTTCAAAGAACTCAAAGTAAACATGGAGCGAACTAAAGGAAACACAAATAGTAATCAAGCTGATATGAATTCAAAAAATGAGAAAACTTCAAACTGACAAAATAGGGCTGAAAAACTTGGTAGGTGAAATGAAAAGCAATGGAAGGCCTCAAAGCAGATTAACAGTTGTTGTGGACAAAATCAGTAAGATGGAAGACTAGTTGCATATTACCTCTATAGAACAGAAGAGGTTGAAAAGAGCCATATTATAAATGAACAGAAGATGGAAAAATTCCTCCAACCAAGTAAATAAATGATAATAGAATTCTAGGATAGTTTCACAAGAACAAAACATAAGAAAAATTGGAGTTCTAGAGATCCAGGATGAAAACATCTCTGAAGAATTAACAGTCAAGGACATCATACATGAAAAGTTTCCAGGACTAACGTGTGAATGCAACCACATCCTAAATGACCTAAGAGTAACCAGGAAGAAAATCCAAGGTGAGTACCACAAGACAGATCCTAGTAACAATGATTAAAACCACAGATAGATACTAAAAGCATCAATATCAAAAGTAAAAATTACATACAAAGGAGCACTCTTAAGAATTACAGCAGATTTAGTACAAGCAACAATACTCCAGGCCCAAAGGCAGTGGTAGGACAAGCTGAAAAAATTAAATGAATACTTGGCTATAATTACTTTACCCAGCCATAATTTCACTCAGATTTGAAGAAAGTACATACAGCTCCATAAATAAACAACAAACCAAAAAGCTTATGTCCTCAAAACCATCCCTAAGAGATGAAAGAATGTGTTTACTTTAAGGCAAGTAGACACAACAAATGCATCAGCTTTTAAAAAATGTAACATTTAACCCCATGACAATCATCACTCTCCAGTTAAGTGTCACAGAGTGGAAAAAACGGATCAGACAATTGAATCTAACTTCTTGCTGCCTGCAAAAAACACATCTGAATAGCCAGAGTAAACATAGACACAGAGTCAAAGGCTGGAGGACAATCATTCAAGCAAACAATTCCCTTAAATGGCTAAAGTGGCCATACAAATATCAGACAACAGCACAATCTTTAGGCATAAAAAGGATATAAGGGATAGAGATGAGCATTTCTTATTAATCAAGGATGTATACATAAAGGAAAAAAATCACATTCTAAGCATATATGCACCCAATGAGGGATTAACAAAACACTTAAAACAATTAATGACAGATTTAAAGATATATATTTATAGCAACCCAAAAATAATGGGAAATTTCAACATTGTCTTATACTCCTTGATAGGTTAACCATGCTAAAATTTAACAGGACTCTGAAAGAAGTAATAGAAAACAGTGGTTTAGTAGATATATAGAGAGAGCTTTTAATCTCCAGAAAGCTAGATTCACATTCTTTTCCAGTGCACATGGAACATTCTACTAGATAGACCAAAGGCTTAGTCATAAACTATAACTCTATAAAATAAAAATGATAGAAATAGCTTCAACTATCTTCTCAGACCATGATGAACTGAAAATAGTAGTGAACGACAGACATGGGAAATAAATTTAATGTGTGAAAATTAAGGAGCTCACTACTCTTTTAGACCTTCAAAGATGACCTATGCCATCATTTACATGCTCTTCCAGGAAACTGAAGAAACAGAAACATTCATAGAAAAAATTTCTATGAATCTAGCATCACCAAGATACAAAAATCCGATAGAATACACAAAGAGAGAATTTCAGACCTGTATACTTAATTAACACAAATGTATAGATCCTTAAAAAATAATAATTGGGGCCAAAGTGATACCACAGCTGCTAGAGCATTTGCCTTGCACAAATCCAACTCAGTTTTCATCTTTAGTATTCTATATGATCCCTAGAGCTAACCAGGAGAGATTTCTGACTGAAGAACCAGTAGCAACACCTGAGAGCTGCAAGATGTGCACCACCCCACCTCCAAAAAAATAATTAAAGGGGCCAGAGCAATAGCACAGCAGTAGGGTGTTTGACTTGCATGTGGCCAACCTAGGATGTTCCTGGGTTCGATGCCTAGCATTCCATACGATATCCTGAGCCTGTGAGGAGTAATTTCTGAGTACAGTACCAGGACTAATCCCTGAGTGCCATGAGTTGTGTCCCCCAGAATAATAGTAAATACAATCAAATAGTTCATCCAGACATTTATAAGACTATACTTTCAGGGATCATTTCTATAGTATGTGACTAGAGAAGTTTCTCTGATCCTGTAGAGCACCTGAACCCACGAGGAGGAGTCAGAGCGTCCTCCCCTGAGTGTGAAGCCGACTCTAGGTGTCACTTCTGCAGCTGCCTCTTGCCATTGATGATCGTTCTCCCCTTCCTTTGGAAGGGGTAGAGGGAGAAGATGCAGTCTGAGTGGTAAAAAAAAAAAAGTCATTTATATTCCATGAACAAGTACAATTCACATCAAGAATACAAGAATGGTTTAAAATATGCCAGTTAAACAGTATGATACAGTATTTAAATAAAAAATCAACATATTAATAGATGCAGAGAAAGCATTTGACGGGTCATGATAAAAATTCTCAACGGGATAGAAATTGAATGAATTGATAGAAATTCCACAATATTATAAAAGCTACTTACCATAAACCTATTGCAAACATTGTACTAGGTGAGGAAAAGCTAAAATTCCTTTCTGTAAGATTTGAAAAAGATAAAACTGTGACAATTGACATCTATGTCTATTCATTATAGTATTAGAAGTACTTGTTATAGCAATCAGGTAAGGAAAATATGTCAATAGGAAAGGAAGAGGTGAAGCTCTCACTGTATGCAGGACATAATACTGTATCTAGTAAATCCTAGAGTCTACAAACAATCTACTAGAAACAATAAACTTGTAGAGTAAAGTGACAGCAAAAATATTCCATGAATTTTCTATACACAAATAATGAAAGAGAAGAATTATTTAAAGAATATTATATTCACATTTGGGCCAAAGTAACTTAATGCAGATTCAACAAAATAGGTGAAAAATTTATACAAAGAAAACAGCTAAACATTATTTCAAGAATAAAAAAAAGGACACGAGAAAATAAAAACATATACATTGCTCACAATTTGAAAGAATTAACATAAGTAAAATGGCAATATTGTCAAAAGTATTGTATAGATTAATGCAATCTCTATAAGCTGAATTTTTCAAATAAGTGAATCAAACATTCCTAAAATTCATATGGAACAATAAAAGTGCATGTTACAGACTGATTAGTCCAGACACTATGGAATCTTTTGAGTTCCTTAAAAGGTGGGTACACAGATTAGATAATGAGAGATAGAGGCCAAAGAGTCAAGTTGGATTCAAACTCTGCTCCATGTATTCAAAGCAAAAGGTAGAATATTTATACTCAATTTCTTGACATGTCATAATTTCCAGACAAAGCTAATTTATCAAAAAAAAGGGCACAAAGGCAAATTGTTCAAGGCATATTCTGATATAGGGCAGTTTCACTTTTGAAGGTTTATTTGTTTTATTATCTAAAATTCTTCAGCTAGCAAGCTTTTGGGTTTTATTCTAGTGTATGCATTCTGAATTGGGGCCTGAAATATTAACCCTTGATATGACTTCATATAGGCTAATAGCAAAGCAAGATTTATTCTGTAAGATGAAATAAAAATACTTGAATATACACAGATGTTAAATCTGAGTAATCTATAATATGTCAACTGAAGTTAGTTTTTAATTAAATTTTATGCTACATCCCTTTTTATCTGAATGCCTCATTGACAGGCAACCAAAGTTTTTCAGAGCCTTAATTCCAGTTAGTACAAGTTATTTTTCAATCATCCTTTCTTAAGGTGTTACTTTTCATGTACCATCTTGTGAGTACAGGCAGCTTTGAAAAGTTCCTACAATAGTAGACAGATTTTGAAAACCCCTATTTCAGGTAGCTAGGACCTTTACAAACATGGTGCCTTCCTAGGTGTCAGGGTCTGTTTATATGGGGAATGATGTAGCAGATGAACAAATATCTAAGAAAACTTGTGGGGGAAAAAGATGGGAGAAATTTCTTTTCCTAACTTTAATCTGCAATATAAAGCAATAATCACTATAACAGCATGATGGGGCAGGAGTGGTAGTGCAAGAGGTGGGTCTTTTGCCTTGCATGCACTGACCTAGGAAAGATTGGACCATGGTTCAATCCCTTGGCGTCCCATATAATCTCCCAAGACAGGAGAGATTTCTGAGTGCATAGCTAGGAATAACCCCTTAGTGTCACTGAGTATGGCCCCCCCCCCAAAAAAAAAAACCCACCCAAAACAGTATGGTACATAATAAATGCAGATCCTCAAATCAATGGTATAGACTTGGATATTTAGAAATAGATGCAAATAATTATAATAAATTAATTTTTGACAAAGGATCAAGAAATACAAATTGAGACAAGAAAAGCCACTTCAACAAGTGGTGCTGAAAAATCTGGTCAACTACATGCAAAAAGTGCACTCAATACTTTCTTAAATTGCATGCATAGATATCAAAATGGATTAAGAGTCTGTTAATCAGAACTGAAACCAAAATGTACATAGAGAAAACCATTGGTAGAACACTCCATGAAAGTGAAACAAAAGGTATCTTCAAGGATGAAACACCACTGTTAAAGCAAGTAGAAGCAAAGATAAACAAATGAGACTACATTTAACTGAGATGCTTTTGCATTTCAAAAGAAACACTTCAAATGCAAAGACAACCTATTATGGAAAAAAAAACTAGTCACTCTATAGCCATATGATAAGGGTTAATAGCTAAGATATACAAGACACGGGTAGAACTTAAAAAAAAATTACCCAATCAAAAAATGCTGAATAGATAGATACAAACAATTATTTACTCAAAGAAGAAATACAGATGGCTAAAAGACACATAAAAACATGCTTCACATCACTAATCATCAGGCATTTGCAAATCAAAAGAAGATTAGGATATCATCTCACAACACAGATCCTGGCACACATCACAAATAACAAGAGCAATCAGAGGTAGAATTGATGTGGAAAGAAAGGGACTCTCATTCTCAGCTGGTAGGAATGAATACTCATACAGCCTATTTTGGAAAAAAAATATGGGTTTTCTTTAAGAAACTAGAAATTGAACTCATATATGATACAGGAATACTACTTCTAGGAATATCCTCAGGAACACAATAATATAATACAAAAATGCCCCCTCTACTCCTATATTCAGTTCAGCACTTTTTACAATAACTAGAAACTGTCAACAATCAAGGTGCCTGACAACATATGAGTGACTAAAAAAATAGTGGTAAATCTACACAATGGAATACTATGCAGCATTTAGGAAAAATAATGTTATGAAATTTGCTTATAAATGATGGATATGGAGATTATTATGCTGAGTGAATTGAATCAGTGGAATAGGGAAAGACAGAATAATCTTACTCATTTCTGGAATATAAGATAAACAAAGGACAATATGCTAATAATATACAGTGACAATATAAATGAGGGTATTAGGGCCCTAATTCATGATAGGGGATAAAATGCCATGCATGGGATCCCTACTTTAACAATAGTGCAAACCACAGTGTCATAAATCAAAGAGCTTGAGAGAGAGAAAAAATAGGAAGCGAAATGTCTACCCCAGAGACAGGAGGAAGGTGGTAGGGCAAAGGGGACTTCAGTTGTTGGAAGGTTGGACTGGGGAAGGTCATGTACATTCTATGATAAAAACCCAACAAAGAATCATTTTATCACCATGCTACTCAAGTAAAATCAATAGAACTACTATTGTATTATTTTTATAACTTTTTATAACTTTTTTGGGTCTATTGTCATTAGTTTTATAAATTTTTTTTTTTTTTTTTGGTTTTTGGGCCACACCCAGTGACGCTCAGGGGTTACTCCTGGCTATGCGCTCAGAGGTCGCTCCTGGCAGGCACAGGGGACCATATGGGAACCGGGGGGTCGAACCGTGGTTCGTCCAAGGCTAGCACAGTAAGGCAGGCACCTTACCTGCAGCGCCACCGCCCGGCCCCAGTTTTATAAATTTTGATGACCCTACTTTAGTTGCATATTAGAATAAAATCCTCTTGACATAAAAAGACCTTTGTCATTTATAGATATCTCTGTACATTCAAACTTCTTTTAATTTGAATGATATGTTTTCTTAAATAATGATAGCCTTCAAGGTATTTCTTAGACAATTGTTTAAATATAAGATAGAGTTCCAATCTTTTGCTTTAAAAGTGTATTTTTCATGACTATGCAGCCTAATGCTCTTGTAGGAAAGAAAGAACATATCATTGGCATTAAGAAAATTCATTCATTGAGATGAAGATATTTATGATTAACATTTTATAGAATCTATGACTGCATATAAATATTGTATTGTCTTTTAAAGATTATTTAATGCTTTTATGGCACAGGTTATAGTGCCATGAACTTCTAAAATTATTGCTTGTCTGTGGAGCTTTGTAGCATTCCTTCAAATCTAAATGACAAATTAGCTGGATATAGTTTTTCTTGTTGAAAAGTCTATTATGTACAATTTTTTTATTATACCCCACCATTTTCCTTTAGGGTGCATATTTTTATTTGATATGTGAATTTATTGTATAAATCAAATAAATACTTTGATTTTTTCTAATTCTATATCCATTTTATGGACTTATATTGCAATTATAACAAGAATGGGAATGTTTTATTTAGTTATATTTTAAAAGAAATGTTGAGATTATTGAATCTGAGTGTAAGATTCAGTACTCAACTTCAGTAAATTAGCAGTTACATTTCCTTTCACCAATAATTATTTCCAATGTCTACTAGTTTCAGGGACTCTTGTGATTCAAATGACTCTTTAGAACTCATTTTATAATTAATTGGAATATACAATTCTTTTGATATTTTTAAGATTTTATTATTTTTGATGGTTTGATGAAATCTTGTTTTGATTATAATTTTATTGTGGTCAAAGTTACTTACAAATCTTTCACAGTAATATTTTAGGTACATAGTGACATTAAATATGGGCCATTCCTACCACCAGTGTTGTGATGTCTCCAACCCTGTTCCCAGCATGCATCCCATATTCCCCTTCTTTGTCCCCTGAGCTGATAGTATAAGTGGTCCCCACCATTTATAGTTAGTTGTAGATTGGGTATCGATTCTATTGTCACTGGATTTGGATTTGGTGTTTAAGCCTGGTCATTTTTTTTTATTTCTACTCAATGTTCAAATGACTGTTTGGTATCATCCATTTTATCCGTCTCAATTTATGAGGTAGAACAAGATGATTCAAGTTATGTGGTTCTGGTTGAAGGAAAAACAAAGAATCAAACAAAAAGGAAAAAAACAAGCAAAATACTGAGGGATTCCATTTAGAGATTATAAATATCAATTTAAGAGAAGAAAGGGAAAAAGGAAGAAAAACATAAAAAGACAAAAAAATAAAGAAACCAGACAAGAAAATAGAACAAAAGAAAAAACAAGAACAAAAAATTTAAACAAAAACGTGGAAAAGCACCAAAACAATAGAGACAACAAACAATAACCGTGATCCAGAATAAAAATAAAAAAAATTCTGCTTCTCTCTCTTTTTTATTTTTTTGCATAGGCACAGTAAATATTGGGGAGATTAGAAAGGGAATTCCCTTGGCCTAAGACCTACAGGGTTTCTCTGCTCTTGAAGCATATTGTAATGGGAATAGTTACAGGCTTTGTACATGCTTTTGTTTCACTCCCCTAGGTCTTATTATAGTGCCAGAAAACTTTCTGCTCAATTGTGGATGATAAAATCGACCTCTGTAACTAGATATCTTGGTATTTACACAAGTCATAGTATAAAGCAAAAAACTAAACAACCAATTAAAGACTTATTAAAATGACAGTGATGGGTTAGAACTTCTAGAACTAGAATTCAAAAGAAAGACATTTGAATTGATAATGATGAAGAAGAGGAAGAAGAAAGAGAAGGAAAGAAGTAGGAAAAGAGAAGGAAATGTTAATTTCCCAAAACGTGCTAGAAGAGTAGGTCCTGTAGCATAAGTCTGTGGTTTGCAGTTGACTATTTCAGTAGTCTGAATGATCATATGCTTCAGGTCCTAATAGAGGACATAAACTAAAGGAAAACTGTTTTATCAAGTCTGTATCATAATGCAAATTATATATGTATCTAGTATGACTGAGCACCAAGGTTTCAAGTTAGGGTGGATAAAAAGTTGAAAGGTTATTTTATACCTAGTAAGATTAAGGCACCAAAACATATTCCCTCAGACATTATTATAGGCCTTTGTATTTAAAGGCTGATTATATACCTGTTCACTGTAAACCGTTGTTTCCATTTTTGCTGTTTTCTTTATGGTGTAATGGATAGTCGAGGCTTTGGGTTGCTTCTCTTCCATTTGATTTAGATACTTCTCTGAACTAAATGCTGATAACTATGGTGTTTTGAATTTCCAATATATTAGACTATTATATTTGTTCTTTGAGTATTATATGTATATATGGCATATATTCTAAATTCCTCAGAAAAGTGCTATCATTCTGTATTTTTCCTTCTTCTGGCTTTCTTCATTTAACATATTTCTAGATCCACCACGTTGCTGCAAAGTCCATGATTGTACCATTTCTAACTGCAATGTAGTATTCTATTGTGTATAAATACCACATCTTCATGATCCACTCATCTGCTGTTTGGCATCAAGGTTGATTCCAAATCTTGGCTATTGTACTGTGTGCTGCTATAAATAGTGGAGTGCACACATACTTTGAGATGAATTTTATAAATAATTGCTCTAAGTCCTTAAAAATGATAGGAATTATCCAGTGAGCACTATAGCAATAAAGACAAGCAGAACATAATAGTCTCGGTCCTGAAATAAAACATACCAGAGCACAAAAAGAAATAAAAAGATAAAATTAGATAAAATGAAATGGAGACATTAACTTCAATATCTACATCAAAACAAAGAAGTAAAAAAAATAGATAACTAAATAACAGAGATTATATTGTGCTTTTTTATTTTTCCTGCATGGGCACAGTGGATATTGGGGACATTAGAGAGGGAATTCCCTTGTGTTATTGTGGTGTTTCAATTCCTTCTATCGTTTCCTCTCTCAAACTGAGGTTGAGAGCCGCTAGAAGGACTCCACTCATTTTAGGCTTATTTGATTTTTACCCCATTTTATTGCTTTGATTTTCTTCAAACAAAATCACATACTTGAACTATCTAGTTTCGCCTTTCAAATAAATAAGGGAGGGTACCAGGAACAAACAGATGTATGGTTACTAAACAATATTCTAGACACAGAGGGGACCACTTATTTAGCAGTAAGGTGGGTGAGTGGGGAATATAGGGTGCAGGATGGGAATGGGGATGAAGAGATGACAAATTTGGTGATGGAAATTCCTGATTCAAAGTTAATATGTACCTAAAATATTATTGTGAAAGGTAAGTAAGCCAATATGGTCAAAATAAAAATCATATTAAAAATGAAAGGAATTGCATTGAATCTATATAGAAGTTTAGGTAAGTTAGTCATTTTTATGAGGTTGATTCTACCTACCCATGAGCATGGGATGTTCTTCCATTTCCTTAGGTCCTCTTCAATTCCTTTCTGAAATGTTTTGAAGTTTTCATAGTATAGGTCTTTCGCTTCTCTTGTAAGGTTCATTCCTAGGGACTTGATATTTTTTGGATACTATTTTAAGTGAGATTGTCTCCTTAATCTCTTTCTCCTCTACTTTTTTATTTGTATAGAGGAATGTTACTGTTTTTTGTGTATTGACCTTGTAGCCAACCACTTTGCTGTATTAATTAATTGTTTCTAGAAGTTTTACTGTGGACTCTTAGGGTTTTTGATGTATAACATCCTATCATCTGCAAAAAGAGACAGTTTGAGTTTCTCTTTTCCTTTTGGATTCCTTTGTTTTTCTTCTCTTGCTTGATTGCTATTGCTAGGACTTCTAAAAATATATTGAATAATAAAAGAGAAAGTAGACAGACTTTTCTAGTTCCTGACCTTAGTGGAAATGTTTTCAGTTTTTTACCATTAAAGATAATGTTGGCTGTGGGCTTTTTATAACTAGCTGTAACTATATTGACAAATGTTACTTCCAGTTCTATGAGTGTTTTCATTGTAAATTGGTGTTAGATTTTGTCAAAATCCTGTTTTGCATAGATTGATATAATCATGTGATTTTTTATTTCTTGTTGATGTGGTCTATGATGTTGATTGATTTGCAATGTGAAGCCATCCTTGCATCCCTGGAATGAAACCCACTTGGTCATGGTGTATAATCTTTTTGACCTAGTGCTGAATTCAGTTTGCTAAGAGTTTGCTGAGGATTTTTGTGCCTATGTTCATTAGTAGTTTTCTTTCTTGGCAATGTCTTTGCAATTATGGGACCGAGTGTGATATTAGCCTCATAAAAGGAATTTGAAAGGATTTCTGTCTTTTCAATGTTTTGGGAAAGCCTCTGGATCAGTGGTAATAGTTCTTGGAATTTTTGATAGAATTCACCTGTAAAACCATCTTGACCTGAACTTTTGGTCTTGAGGAGTTTCTTGATTTCTGATCCAATTGCCTCAAATGTGATTGCCCTGCCTAGGCTTTCTATATCCTCCTTATCCAGTCTCGGAAAATGATATTTTTCCAAAAATCTGTCCGTTTCTTCTGGGTTCTCTAACGTGACTGAGTATAGTTGTTCATAACAGTCAGCAAGAAATGTTGGATTTCTTGGGTTTCTACTGTAATCTCTCCCGTTTCATTTGTGGATTCTATTTATTAGTGTGTTTTCCCTCTTTTTTTTTTTTTTTTTTTTTTTTTTTTTTTTTTTTTTTTTTTTTTTTTTGGTGTGTCTTGCCAGTGGTTTGTTTATCTTGGCCTCACTTTTTTTGTGTATTGTTTTCTTAGTTCCTAAGTTGTTTATTTCTGCTTTGGTTTTTATTATTTCTTGTCTTCTGGTTGTGTTTGGGTATCTTTGCTGCTGCTCTTCTAGATCTTTAAGGCTTCCCTTTAAACTGATTTTGTCATTTTCCTCTTTCCTGACATAGGGCTGTATAGATGAGTTTCCTTCTAATTACTGCTTTGGCCAGGTCCCACAGACTTTGACAATTTGTCTTTTCATTATCATTTGTCTCATTTTTATTTCCTCCTTGATTTTCTCTTTGATCCAGCTGTTGTTGAGCAGCATGTTGTTTAATCCCCAGGTGCTGGATTTTCTCCATAGCTTCTTTTTACAGTCAGTCTTGAACTTTGTTGCATAGTGATCTGATGGAGTGCTTCTAATAATTCTTATATTTGTTACTTTGTGCAAGTTAGATTTATATCCTAAGGCATGGTCTATTCTGAAGAAGGTTCCACGTGCACTTGAGAATATTGTGTATTCTGCTTTCTGGGGGTGGAGAGTCCTAAATAAATTAGTTTTTCTAATTTCTCACTTAGGGCTATTATTTCTTTGCTAGTATTCTGTCTTGTGGATCTGTCCAGTGGTGATATTAGATTATTGAAATCTTATACTATCACATTTTCTTCCATAGGTTTGAAAGCAAATGTCTTATATATTTTGCTGGTTCTTCATTTGGTGCATAAATGTTGACCAAAGTTAGTACTTCTTGGTCTAGTGTTCCTCTGACTAGTAAGTAGTGACCCTCTTTGTTTCTGATCACTTTCTTGAGGTTGGATGCAATTTGGTCTGATATATGAATGGCTGTTCCCACTTTTTTGTTTTCCATTGGCTTGAATACTTCATTTCTACCGTTTTATTCTAAGCCTGTGTCTATCCTATACTTTTGTTGTTTTTCTTGCAG
>PVKC010025379.1:0-16528 GCA_004027635.1 Crocidura indochinensis
TGTGTGTGTGTGTGTGTGTGTGTGTGTGTGTGTGTGTGTGTGTGTGTGTGTGTGTTACTTCTCCTTTCCTGGCTCTTATTTTCACCTCCTTTTCATTTACTTTATCCTTTTTTGACTCTTCTCTTGACAAAGATGCTTTAAATTTTTTTCTCCGTCAGTGAATAAAAGATAAAACATCCTAAACAGAGCTACATAGTTTCCTGTCAGCAAGTGTGGACAAGTTAGCTCCTCACTGTTGACAGTGTTTGTGAACCTGCTGTGTAGACCAGGTGGAGTGAGGCTTGGATGGTGTCGAACTAAGTGTGGGTTGGCTGTTAACAGGGATGCATCAGATGTCCTAGGAATCACAGAATGTCCTGAAGGAGAGTGTTGGCAGGAAATTCCTATTGATTATTAATGACCAGTTGCTTAGGCAGTGAAAGTTGAGCTTATTTACACTTACATGTTCTTTTTCAAATAATTATTCCAACTTCTAATTTACTCTAGTCTTTCCTCCCCAGGAGATAACCACTTTCATTCTCTCCCAAATCAGATTGGAAATGATCAAGGAGGCAGGATATTTTCAATCTTCAGTTTTTCTAGCACATAATGCAAAAATCATTTAAATTTTAATCCCAGAATAACTGAACATTTACAGAGAGCTCAGAAGACAGAAAAACATTGTCATTTGTAAAAAGGTCCAGGACATGGTGCCAGAAAGAAAAGTGAGGCAAAGGACCTTTGAGTAATGTGGCCTTTATGTGGGAGAACCTGGATGAACTCAAAGCATGAGGACTCTGAGAACATTGGTGAGTATAGAAGGGAATAAAAAGCCTCTGCAGGATTTTGAATTAGGAAATACTTCAGAAAACTCAGCCAGATGAAAGAGCCGATGAAGTAGATGTTTGCAGGCCTGGAGCAGACAGATGGTCAGCGGCTCAAAAGGCAGCATGCACTGAAATCTGCCTTGGCCAGAAAGAATGCAAGGTCTTCTGTGAATAGAATCGAGTGTGCTGGCAACCCCAGCAGGCAGTTCTCAGGTGAATTCTGTGAAGGGTCACATTTTCAAGTCACTGTGACACAGATTCGCTTTCTGCTTAGTGAAACAGGGGCCAAGGAATTCTTGATGTTCTTTATTCGGTTGCAGTTAGTATTTAACAGTTTTTAGAGAAAATGTGATTTAGGAGAAATTGCAAAGCTGTACATCTTAGACAAACTTTGACCAATAAAAGGTAGAAGATCTGTGAATGTTTCTCAGATGTTACTTGAATATGAGAAGTGTGGAGATTGGAAGTTTCACTAATAAATTGTGAATTTAGTAGAAAAAGTCTGTGCTAATGCAGAATTTTAATCCACTTACTGACAAGGGATGAGGTAGAAACTTAATGCTTATTTTTAGTGGTGGGAATGTTGTCTAAATCTGCCTCTTTAGAAAAGAATAGGAAACATCTTTTAAAAGTAAGAACAGAATTCCAATAGACACAGTAATTTCATTTCTTGGCATCTAACCCAATCATAATTTGAAAGGATACATGCACACACATTCCCTAAAGTCTTAATGATTGTAAAATGAAACAACCCAAAAGTCCAATGACATATGGATGGATAAAGAAACTACGGAATATAAAAATGGAATATTACACAGCTGTAATAAAAGATGAAATTACAATTTGGTATAATTTTGTTGTAAAAGGGGTATAAAATTAAGTGAACTAAATCAGAGAAAGAAGAAACTAGAGGATGTCATTCATCTTAGTATATCAAGATTTAAAGCAAAGGAATAGACAATGTAATATTATTATAAGTCCTTTGAATGCAGAGAAGTGCTTGGGGGATTGAAGCAAAGGCAGAAGTGAAGTAGGTATGACATAAGAACAGTGTTAGAAAGTTTTGGTCACTTTGGTAGTGAAAATATAATGACTTTGTACACGAAAACCATAAAAGTTGACACAACTATAACTAGATTACTTATGCTACAGAAACAACAACAAAAACCCACAAAATAACCACATATCAGTAAAGTAACCAGGAAAATTTAAAGGTAATTGCTATCTTGATTTTCCAGCATCTTATTCCTACATTATTTCAAAATAGTGATTTTTAACAATTTTATATCTGTGGACCAGCACCTATTTACAGAACACTGTTTGAAAACTATTATCAGTTGAGTGATAATAGCTTTTTCATAGATCAACAAGAAATTTCTCTGGACCCTTAACGTCAACAAAAGATTGTGGCAGCACAACAAATTAAAAATGTAATTTGATATAAGAACCTATAAAATAGAATATAGATAAATTATTTGTATAAATGAGGTGTGGGGACTAATATAGTACAGCAGACAAGGTACTTAACTTGCATGAAGTTGGTCCAGGTTCAGTCTCTGGCACTGCATATGGTGTCCAGAGTTCCATCACAAGTGATCCCTGAGTTCAGAGGCATAAGTGAGCCTGAAGAATTTCTGGGCATACAAACAAAATCAAAATAAACAAAAGAAATGAAGTCTTCTCCAACTTTGCTACTAGAATCATATAATTAAGACATGATTTGAGATGATTCATGCTTGATCATGAAAGTTAATGAAAACTTCTGCCTCTTAGTTATTTTCATGTATTTGTACAAGTTTGTACCCTTTTCAAGTTTATAAAACATTCATAGATTTTTTTTTACTAGCAAAGTATTGGCTATCTTGCAGAACGTGCACTTTTTAGGTAAATATTATTATCTGTACCATGTTATTTCTGCTTAGAATCTAAATCTAAATACACTTATAAAGAATTAGAAAAATTATCTTTGAAAGAGAAGTAACAGTAAAGATCTGTTTGCAATTTCTTTTTCAGTTAGAAAGAACTTTCCTTAGCAACTAAATACAAAACATCCCAATTTTATATAATCTACAGATTTTACTGCAGTCCACAAAAACTGCAATCAATTTTTATAAACCTGATTACTGAATAGATATGCAGAGCACAAACTGGTAATACAGGACATATGGTTTGACCATGTTGATGTCTGAACTCTTTTTTGTAATTTTGCATTTGAAATCCTATCAGGTATTTTTCAGGCAGAAATAGAGTATAATTAACTTGCTATGGCTCTTCTTAGTTGCAATTAGAATTGAATCAGATAAGCATGTCTGTTAGATGACAAGAAAAGGGAGAATTTACATATAAGAGTTCTTTGGTCAGAGCCCCAGGAAAGAAAATTGCAAAGAAATGCAATGTGCTTTAGGAAAAGGAGTGAGCAACAGAAATCCAAGACTTTTTTGGAGATAGCAGCATCTTTTAGAGGATGAGAACTGGAAATTATAGTTAAGGCTATCTTTGACACCATCTTCTTTAATGACTTTCTTTTCTCAGAGCAATTTTAAGTTCAGAGCAAAGTTGGGAGAAAGATAATAGATTTTTCACACATACACTTTATCCCTTCTCTTAAGTTAAAACCTACCAGAATTATATGTTTGTGAAACTCAATGAACCTTAACCAAAATATTATTATTACTCCAAGCTTATAGTTTACATGGGGTTTCCTATTAGTGTTGTACTATATAAGTTAGTCAACTTCATAACAAGTTAAAAATTTTGCTATTAAGCAAAATAAATTTAGCATCCAAAATATGCCTTGTTCTTTGTATTAATTCTTCCCAACTCCCAGTCCCTGAAACTCTTGTACTATCTGAATTTTATTTTTTCAAGGATGTTTTATAATTGAAATAAAACTACATATAGCTTTTTTCATAATAACTTTACTGTGTGTGTATGTGTGTGTGATTACAAATGGAATTCCATTAATTGGATGTACCAGAGGTCTTATGTTTATTTGATAGGTAAGAAAGTCAGGAAAGTTAACTTAAAAGGCTTAGTGCAAGGTTTGTCTATGTGAGGTCCTGTTTTGGTCTCTAGTATTGAATAATTTTCTGAGCCTCTGAGAGTGTCCCCAGTGTATCAGGTGAGCATCCCCCAAATAAATTAAAATTATAGACTAGTAAATGAGCCTATAACGTTTAACAGAATCTTCTCCCATTATACTGAAGTCAGAATAAAACCAGAGTGGAATAATAACTTCCTGTTTTCAGTTTTCCTTTTTACTTCATAATCAATGAATCCTTTGTTCATTGTCTCTATAGAAAACTTCCATAACTAGAAGTTTTTCTCATTGTTTCTCTCATGAATTTTATAAGGAAAGGGGTTGAAATAATGCAGTCACTTCCCTATCAACTACCTTATCTCAAATGTTCTACTAGTGCTGAGCACCAATACATAATCTACCCATGTGAGGCTCATAAAGAAGCAAAAGATGAGACACCCCTGACATGTCACATGTCTTGTTCAGAACTGGACAACACATAGAGTATTGTCCTACACTCTTGTGTTACTATTTTCATTTTTGTGTGTATTGTAGCCACTGCACAAAATAACCTTTGGCTCTCCGATTTAAGAGATTTGTCTTAAAAGTAAGTGAAAAGAGAAAGATGATGATCTGTAGACCTGTGTGTCATAACTTTCCAATTTCTATGCTTCGTGTATGTGCTACTTTCATGCATTTTATGTGAGAAGAAATGAATATTTTATTTACAAGGTCTATAAGTGCATATTTTAGCTAGAAAATTACCTTTGGACATTAATTAACAAAGATAAATATGCTCATGGTGAAATATTCAAGCATTAGAAAAGGCTGAAAATTAAATACCCTAAGTACCTCTAGAGTTTTCTGGAAGCATGAACACAGTTCAATGTAGAGATGAGTGCAGGGCACCTGAGAGTAGGAATTAGTTGGATAGTGTAGGGAAGATTCTTGTTAATATTACAGGTGAACAATTTTCACAGCACTTCTGCCGATTCTACTGAAATTCTAACCATCTTTATTTGTAAACTTTTTAAAAGTGTGTATCTGAATAAAATTTGCGTATTTATTTATTTTCTTTTTATTTGGGAGGGTTTGGGCTACACCTGGCTATGTTCAAGGCATATTTCTGGTTCTATGCTCAGGGACCACTCCTTTCGGTTGAAGGCTACGGGGTTGTAACTGGAGTCAGTTACATCCAAAGCAAGCTGACTTCATTTTAATAGATTTCAGTATGTCATAGACATCTACAAGTGTTATACTACTTTTTGGGCTGGGGAGGTCACACCCTGCAGCACTCAGGGGTTACTCCTGGCTGTACGCTCAGAAATTGCCCCTGGCAGGCACTGGGGACCATATGGGATGCGGGGATTTGAACCATCATCCTTCTGCCTGGAAGGCAGACGCCTTACCTCCAGACTACCTGTCCGGCCCCAATGTTATATGACTTGTAATTTATTTTTTTCATAGCAATTTTATATTTCAAAGACATTGTTATAGATGTTATGACTGGTGTCTAGATTATATAGATAAGAAAACTGAAACTTATAAAGATGAGGATGCATAGCTGGGAAGTGTAAGAAAATGAATTTTTTAAATATCATATGTTGTTATAGAACTGGAATTTTAAACTCAATCTTTTTCTCTCAGAACATAGACCTAGCTTATGACAAATACTTAACGTTAAGAGACTGGATAAATTACTGCTAATATGTACCAATATTTAAATGTGATTTCAGTTCTTTCTTTTAGATTGTTTATTAGAAATTATTCACTGAATGATAGGAATGCTCCTCTAACCATGGTTTAGCTAATCCGTTGTGTTTTCCAGATGGACAGGAGATAGAATTTATAAAATGAAATTGGAGGGGCAATCATTAATGATTTTGAATGATGTTCCTTAAAAAGAAGAGGAAGTTATAAAATAGGAGCATTCTTATGGCAATTGTTTTGGAAAGGGAGGGAAAAAATCTAGAGGGTAAAACATATTCTTTTCAAATCATCTGGCATTGGAAATTTGGCTCCATTTTTTTGTATTTATATAGTGGTCAGAAACCGAGGAACTCTTCCTCCCACCTTGCATCTGCCAAGCCCCTCAAACCCCCTTACCAACCTGCTCGTTCCAAATGTGCAACCAACATGTGCCAAGGCAAATATGAGCTTTGGATTAGCATTTGAACTGGTGGACAGTCCTTTGGCTAGTGTTGATAAGGTTATACAGCTGTGTCTCTCAGCACAACGGACACTGTGATGAATTAGGCCATGAGTTGGTATTTAGACAAATTGGGCAATATTTTCTAAACTTTCTGTGCCATATGTCCACACAAGAATAGGATAATGAGTGCAGAGGCAGAAACACTAGAATTCCACAGAAATAACATTTCCAAACCAGCAAAACTGAGAACACATGAAAGCAAACATTTCTAAAACAATTTGACCCTTCCCCCAGTCACTTAAACTATAATAAGTATAGCCATCATTGTCATTATTATAGGAATTTCTCATTTGTTTTGCATTACTAGAAGCAAGGGAGTTCTTGTAAAAATACATCCTCAGATAAATTAGATTTTCCATTCTAAATATTAATGAAGATTATTTTTATACATAAAGTATTCTCTTCTTTGTCTTCCTCTTTGAGGGTGGTAAAGCTAATAAGATTTACTGAATATACTGGGGTAAATACAAATTTATGTCTACCTGGAATTTGCAAACATTAGTCCTTCAGCTAGTCAGATATAATGATACACCACTGACTTGAGCTGATTGCAACAGACTTTTGCTTTCCCTCAGTTCTGGAGACTAAAATCCAAGACAAAGTTATCAGCATGGGTGAGTTATGGTGAGGACACTTCACAGGTGGAGCAAAGAGATCTCCAGATATCTCTTTTGGTTCTTAGAAGGCCACTGGCACTATACAATAACATTTCCAAACCAGCAAAACTGAGAACACACGAAAGCAAACATTTCTAAAACAATTTGACCCTTCCCCCAGTCACTTAAACTATAATAAGTATAGCCATCATTGTCATTATTATAGGAATTTCTCATCTTTATATCCTTATTTATTGTTAACTGCATCACAAAGAAGCTTTCTAGACAGGTTACATGGATCATGCTTACTTCAGCATTGGATTTTGGGAGAATACATTTCAAGAATACAATAAATTCATAATGATGACTGCATTTTGAAGATATAATTAAAAATAGGTCATTTTTAATTGGTCATTGGATTGGATGAATCCTAAAGTAGTAAGAGGTGGAAACAGATGGTCGAAGAGGAGAATATCCCAGGAAACTATTCAAGAACAGAGATGTTCCTATAAGCCATGGGGCATCAGAGTTGATGGCAACTACCAGAGGAAGAGGATAGTCTCCTTTAACATTCCCATGAAGGAACCAATCATACCAATATCTTTTTTAATTTAATTTGAAACCATTGTGATTTACCAAGTCCTTCATAGATGGGTTCAGACATACAGTGAATTGGGGCCAAGCCCACCACTAGTGTCCACCTCTCTCCATCAATGTTCCCCAAGTACATCTCATACCATAACCTCTGTCCTCCACCATGTCAGTATAAAAGGCCTATTTTAAGTTTAGATTGTTAAAGTTTTAGTCTCTTGATTCCATTGTTGTTGCCTTTGGTTTGGATATTTAGTTTTGTCTTTTCTTTAACATCATTAATGCACCTGAAATCACTTGAAATCCCTGACCCTCTTCCTTTCATAACTGCTTTTGTCTTCCTCCACTCAATTTCTTTTCTTCTTGCTATATACTCTGGGACCAAGGGTGTTCAAGATAACTCCCATTTAAGCCATTGCATTTCTTCCTGCAGTTATTCTAAACATATAAGTGACACCATTCATATTTATCCTTCTTTTTCTGACTTTATTTAACATGAAATCTACCAGCTTCATCATGTTGCAGCAAATTGCATGATTGCATTATTCCTTAAAAATATGTAGTATTCCATTGTATATATGTACCACATCTTTATAATTCACTCTGTTGTTGGACATCGAAATTGATGCTAGTCTTAGCTACTGTACTGAGTGCTGCAATTAATATTGTATGCATATATTCTTTTGGATAAACATTTTTCTGTCCTGGGGATAGATACCAAATGTGAGATTTCTGGTTCTTATGGCAGCTCAATTTTGAGTTTACTGAAAACCATTCATACTGTTTTGCAGAGAGTTTGGACCAAGCAACATTCCCTCCAGTAGTGGATGAGAGTTCCTTTCTCATCACAGCCCCACCAACATAGACTGTTTCCATTAATTTTGATATGTGCCATTCTCACTGGTATTTAGATTATTATTATTATTATTATTAAGATATTTAGATTTCATGAGCCATGAGATAATAGGTTTTTTTTTCTTTTTTTGTGTGTGATGGAAGTGAAGTTCCACAATAGTTCTCAGGAGTTCCAGGAGCATTTTTTGGCAATTTTTGTCAACTGGGCTGGCAATTCAATGTTATACCCTAGCATGGGGCTAGCATGGGAACTTGGTCCTGATGGGTCCAAGATTACCCACTATCAGAGCTTGGGTATCTTTAGGACTGTACCTATTATCACTTGGGGAATTATGTGGTGCTGAGATTAAACAGAGGTTGGTCGCAGGACAGATATGTATCTAATCCACAAAACTATTTCTCTGACCCCAAATTTCAATAATTTCAAGCTCCTAGTTGGGGTTATTTATTGTAGCAAATATTACCAGTGTGGCTTCAGAGGTGGTCTGCACAGAGGCCCTCAGAAGATGCCAGATGGCAGTGTCTCTGCTATCACCTAACAGGTGATATGACTGACTAGAATCTTTTGCTTTGAATTTTCATACTTTTCCATGGTAGTCATGAAAAATGAATCATTAAGTACTAGGATGATTAGAGTGAAGTAATAAATGCAAGAAAATTTCTTTTTATTCAAATAGGCCCTGATTGGTTTTTATCTCTTTTGAGACAACTAGGGATAAAGCAGACAGCCTGATTCCATTTCCTGTCTTTGGTCATGAAGGAACACCCACTCATTGATTTCTCTTTGTCGATGATACTGAAAGAACAGCAACACTCTGTTCTTGCCTTATTGATTAGGAAAGAAACAGCAAGACCATCTGCTGATTGTGATAAAGACCCCAGACTTCAACATCTTGTTGGAATACTCTTGTTACAATGGAGGCTTCAAACAGCTTCAAACAGCTTCAAACAGGTGGTCTTGGACTACTGGATCCCTTCAAGATCTCCTGTGCCCTTTTAAAACAATAATATCCTATTTATGTTTGAGTCCTTTCAAGTTTAAAACACCTTTTCATTTGCTTTCATTAGATTCCCCATAATATTCTTAAAATAAAGAGAGAGAAGAATGTAATTACCTTTTATCAATGAAAAACACTGAGGAAGGAAAGAAGAAAGAGACGAGGAGAAATAAATATAATATTGATTAAAAGAACTTAGAGGTTGAAGGAAGGTATTGAAAGATGAAACTGGTAAGAAACTAGGGTTAAAGTCAAAAGAACCATCTATCTTTGTGGATTTATAAGTATCCTAAATGCAATGGGAGATCACTGAAGAGTTTTCTTTAGGGAGTAATTTAGTTAGATATGCCTTAGAAGGCGGCCTTTCACTGTTTAGTGGAATCTGAAATTAGACTAAAACAAGCAAGAGACCAGTTGTTTCTGGCTTCAAATGAAATACACTGAAGCCTCAGCAATGATAAGAATAAAGTGGGAAGAATGCAAAGGAAGAATAATTTAGAATAATTTATAAGACTGGTGTTTCATTAAAGGTTGAGATGATGGGGCTCTAGAGATAATATAGCAGTTATGGCACTTACTTTTCATGCCATCAAGCCAGGTATAATACTCAAATTTCCTTATGATCCCCTGAGTATGCCAGGAATGATTGTTAAGCAGAGAGTCAGTAATAAGCCCTGAGCACCACTGGGTATCCACTCCCCACCCCACCCCCCCCGAAAAAAAAAAAAGAAAACAAAAAAGGTTGGGATGAGGGAAAAGTAACTATCAAGAATTCATTTTTCTGCTTTAATATAGACATTTCCAATTGGTTATGTTTAAGGGACATAACTATAAGAGAAGAAATTAATGTTAACTTTTGGACTACACATGTGATTTAAATGATTAGGGAAGTTTTATTTTCAATCATTTTGCCTAATCATCTCTTTACTCATTTCAATCACATTTCTACTTATTTGGCATGAATATCATTTTTGGGAATTTGACTTAACAGTTTCACCAAAAGATGGCCTTACATGGGATAATTGTTCACATATTGATCATTAGAAACAAGTTGTATCTGTATGATTTAACATTTTCATCAAAACCCTGTCCTTATTGTTCACATATTAATTAATATTAAGTTGCATCTAATATTCAGAGGGGATTGGTTTGAATGCTTGTAAAATAAGAAATCTTGAAAATATACAAGGTTTTAGAAAGAGCCAATGGGGAACTAGAGAGATAGTATAGTAGGGAGCAGCTAGCCTTGTTCTCAGGTGACTGAAACTTATATGACCCTCTATTCTTGCTAGTAGGGTTGAGCACAGATTAAGGGCTATGTGTGACCTGGCACAACTAGGTGTGTCCCAAAAGACCAAAAAAAAAAAAAATACAAACCAAGCAAACAAAAAATTAATGGAGAAAGAGCAAAAAATATTAATGGAGTAAAGAACAGTCTTTCTGAGAAAGGCTTTGCCTACTTACGCATAGTTTCTTTAATATCATGAAAATATTCATTAGGATTCTCTAGGAGGAACAAAGCTCTTTCACATTAGCATGCTAGAAGGGCAGTGGAGCGGAGACAAGTGAAAAACACAATAGAGTGAATGGAAAATGTTTGCCTTGACTTTTCCTTTCAATGTGGTGTCATCTAGTACACATCAAACCTTTCTCTAAATCTCAATTCTTATGCCTATGATAGAAATGATAACATAGGCATTGATTTTTTTAAATGTGGATACTGGCACATAAGAACCCAATCAAGAGTCTAATCAATATTAACCCTTTGTATGACTATTTTCCTACAGTTTTGAATGCCAGTAGCTTCTCTCCCTTTAAACAGTGACTCCTTATGTATCCCTTACTAAAAGCTTTCGACTATTCACACACAAACAAGCCAGGCAAAACTCTTCCTCAGGGGTGGAAACTTCTCTAATCTCAGCCCAAGCCAAGAAATAGATTTATTTTGGAAAGTTTCTTCAAAAATCCACCAGGCTATTGTTTCTGAGGTTGGAGTTTGATTTGGTTTGAATTATAGCAGTACAAAATAAATACTGTAAATAAATAACAGAGATACCCTTTAATTTGGGTAGTGAGGAATCGAAGTACATTCTGTGCTGAATTTACAAACATGTAGCCAATTTTCCAATAGAATTACTGAAGAGCAGAACTCTTCCAACAGCTCCTGGTGTGAAAGCCAGTCTTCTAGTCCATGCCTGGCTGCTCAGTGGTCAAAAGGTGAGTCCTCTAAGTTCTCCAACATCTTAGCACACTTAAAGTGTTTTAATAATTAAAAAATTCATTTTCAGGGGCCAGAGAGATAGCACAGTGGTAGGGCATTTGCCTTGTACGTGGCTGGTCTAGGATGAACTTTGGTTCGATCCCCAGTGTCCCATATGGTCCCCCTATCCAGGAGCGATTTCAAAGCACATAGACAGGAGTAATCCCTAAGCATCACAGGGTGTGGCCCCAAAAGCAAAAAATAAAATAAAATAAAATCATTTTCATTATAAAGTCTCTGGCTAAGGAACACTGGCTCTGTTGTAATGTTCAAATATGATCCCCTCAGCGACAGTGCCCTGAGTCCTCTTGCTAATGGGACTTTGCAGAGTTTCCCTTTGCACACTCTCACATGGAACTTTAGAGAGGTATCACATGCCTGTATGAATTAAGTTTCATTACCTTTTAGACAGGCCCAAACCTCTCTCATAGCTAATCTTTTGGTAGTTGATTTGAATTGCTTCCTAATCAAAGAAGAGGGAGAGAATACAAACTGTAATGTTTGCATTACACTGAGTTGGAGAAGTGAAGTTGAAAGACTATATTTGAATGCTCTTTTTATTTATTTATTTTTTAAGCCATACTTAACCTAACAACACTAAGGGTTTACTCCTGGCTCTATGCTCAGAAATTATTCCTGGCAGGTTCCAGAGAACATATGGGGTGCCTGAGTTTGAACCCAGGTGGGCTGCCTTCAAGGCAAACACCGACCCACTGTGCTATTGCTCCGATTCAAATGCTCCTCATTTTTGTGGCAAGATCTATCACCACCTTGCTAGAAAATTGTAAACAGTAAATACACTAAGATGTCATTTATTTACTACTTCCATGCTGCCTCCCACTTGGGAAAAACAATGAACAAAGAGAAGAGAGAGAAAGAAAACAAACAGAAATGAGAATATGTAATGGAAACCCACACTAATTCAATGAAGAAGAAAATACTTAAATTTAAAAAAAAAAAAGAGAAAGTAAGAGTGGAGATCAGAGAGAGTGCAGTGAGCAGGTCTCTTGCTTCACATGAAACTGAACAGGGTTTGAACACTGGCATTCCATATGGCCCCCCGAACACAGCCATAGTAATTCCTGTGTGCAGACCTGAAGAAACCCCAAGCATCTCCACGTTATAGCCAAAAACAAAACAAAACAGAGGTTTTTTTTTTTTATCCTTTTCTGCTGTAACCATTTGCTTTCTTCCTGAATTCCATACTTAGCTCCTAGAATTCTCAGATCCATCTCTCTTTTTGGGAGAAATCCATCACCTTTCAGGACTGGGGTAATTTGAAGAACCAGAAACAACATTTAGGGTCCAAGCCTGGATGGGGAGTTGCCATTGGCTTTCTCTGATTTCTCTACCAACCTTAAGATTGAAATAAGGGAGGGTAGGTGAGGAAGCAGATTATCATACCTGGCAATGAGACACTTTTATTTCATTGTTTCAGCCTGTTGCTCTTAGGGCGCTTAGAGTAAAACACTGTTTAAACACATATACTCACATACACAGAGTAACACAGAAAGCTGATGGGAGCCTTGCATGATTGAGACTGTGGGTGGGAAGCCCCAGCTGTGTCCCAGAGGAGCCCCAGGGCAAGATTTTGGGTAGCAAAGAATCTGACTGATGAACATCTGGATGAGGGCCAGACCAAGGTAGTAAGGCAGAATGGACTTCCTTGGCCCCGAGGTTCTGTAATCACCAGCCTCTGTGTGAAGCTGGCTCTTTAAAGGGATGTGAAAGGAGGAGAGCCTGGTAAGCTGTAGTATGGAAGGAAACATCTTGTTTACAAATGTCAGGCAGTAATTAGCATATTTTACAGAGAGGAGCCACTACTGCTGGCTTTTGTTAGTTGAAAACCTCAGTGCTTTCTTGTGGCTCTGCTTTAAGAGCCTGGGTAGACATGGAGACTCTGAACCCAGTTCATAAATAGTTGATTTCATATTTTAAAATCTTGCACTAAAACTGTCACCCCCCTCTCTTGGATCACAGATGGTGAAGAACTAATTTGTTACTGTTTGATAACTGCTTTTATGTATCAAAGCTCTTATTTACTGCTCTGTGGGGGAAATGACAGACTAAAAGGGATTGTGTGTTTTCTTTCCGTTTTTCCCTTTAACCAGGAGGCTTCTTGTTTCCCCCCTAACATGGTTCTTGTTTGAAATAGAAAATTGTGAATCTTCTGCATATGTTGGCTTGATTGAATCCACTTTTGGGTGAATTTGAAGACCGTCTCCCTTTGCAAAGTCCAGGAGCCCACTGCCTTGTATGAAATCACATACAGGCCAACCACTTCTTTTTCTCAAGTCACAAAAGTGTTTCTAATTAGATATGCAAATTGGGGCTTTGCTCTTGAAAACTGTCAGGGAAATGTTTGAAAGTGCAGGAACCATGAGAGAGGTCTGTATTACATGATCCTATTATCCAAGCAACTAACAGCTCTTTTCTTCATTCATTGGTTTGTGTTGTCCCTCATTCTATATTTGATTCACTTTTTTATTTAAACTACCACTTGAGTTTTTACCTTTCTTAGTATCTTCTGGCTATATCAGTGATTAGTAGGTAAACAGGACCAACATCAATACATGATTCTTACCTCCCCTATTTTTGATCTCTGGAGAATGTCCAGGGAAAAGCAGAAAATAGCTAGAAGCAAAGTCACCTACAAACTACTTCAGGTGAGAAAGAGTGGATTAATGACTTTGATATTTTCAAAATCACTGGGAAAAAAGTATTTTTGGGGTGAAATTACATTAATTTGACACAATTCATTGATATATAACATGGTTTTATCTCATGCAATAATGCAATTAATTGTGTTATGACTGAGGTCCACAGAGCCTAAAATACTATTATCTGATGTTCGTGCAAACAAGGGTTACAACTTTTATAGCTAACTTATTTTTAGATTTCTTTAATTCTGCGGGAAAGAACTTGAATACTATACCTTGTTGATATGAATCAGAAACTGACAAGAACCTCTGGAAAAATGAGGGTGTGTGTGTTTGTGTGTGTGCGCACGTGTGGGTGTGTGTGTGTGTACATAAGTTATGACAGAAGATGTGCAAATGACAGAAATAGTGTTGGTTAAAATCAATAGAAGAGCCTTGTTGAAAATCAAGAAATGAAACTAGATATTTGAATATATAAAATAATTCTTAAACTCAAAATAACCAATCTACCATCTTTTCCACTCAGCTACTTAAAGAATAAATTCTGAAGTAAAAATCAAAAGTAAAATAATTGCATCCAGAAATTTCAGTTTCTTTGCTACAGGACCCAGAAGCTAAACTTCCATTCACTGTTAGAAATTTTCTTTGCTTGATCAGATGTAAACATGACAGAGCAAAGATGAGGAGAGAATGTTCAAACAGTGTCAGAGGCAATTCTGTGACAGGAGACTTCAGCCTGAATAGAATAACAGCAATAAAGTAATAGTTGAGATCTATTATTTTAGAAATCGATGGAACACAAATTAAAATAAGATTGCATTGACAGAGGAAAGCAGTTGACTGAATTTAGAGCATATTTAAGCCTTACAATCATTCATTGAATATTTGCTTCCCCAAGACCTATGCTAGATGGCACCTACAGTGTATTCTTTTCTTTAATATAAAACAATAATTCAATACAGTCTCAGAGTGACCTTAGAATAAAGATGATATGTAAAATTTAACCTGTGGCCAAAGCTATAGAACAGCAGGTAGGATATTTGCCTTACAAGAAGTCAACCTGGATTTGACTCCCCTCCCCCAGCATCTTATATGGTCCCTAGAGCCTGTTGGGACTGATGGAGTAATTTCTGAGTGCAGAGCCAGAAGTAATCCTTGAGTGCTGCCAGTTGTGTCCCCAAAACAAATAAAAAAAGGTTAAACTCCTCACTTGTAAATACTCATGCATCCACCAAGAACCAGTTATTTTACTGCCTCAGCATTTCTATTTCATGCTTTGATTGCACAAAATTCTTCCTTTGATACCAATACTTAGTAATACTCTGACATTTTATGTCATATCATACAATACTATATGTAACTTTGAGGAAATATCACTATTTCTCAGACCAAATTCTTGGTATTTTGTACTTTCATGAACCTCTAATGTTGTCTTTTCTTCCTAAATAAGAATACTACTCATGAAACTTCCAGAATAACTTAAGGGAGAGAAGAACAGGGAGAGAAAAAGGAGAAGGAAGAAGAAGAGGAAAAGAGGAGAAAGAAGAGGAGGAGGAGGAGGAGGGAGAGAGGAGAGGGGCCTGAGAGATAGCATGGAGGTAAGACGTTTGCCTTGCATGCAGAAAGATGGTGGTTTGAATCCTGGCGTCCCACATAGTCCCTTGTGTATGCCAGGGGCGATTTCTGAGCATAGAACCAGGAGTAACCCCTGAGTGTCGCTGGGGTGTGACCCAAAGACAAAAAAAAAAAAAAAAAAAAAAAAAAAAAAAAAAAAAAAAAAAAAAAAAAAAAAAAAAAAAAAAAAAAAAGGAAAAAAGAGAGAAGAGAAGGAAAAGGAGGAGAATGAAGAGAATAAATCCTTTGACTAATCTACAGAATAGAACTTAACATGAGGGGAAAAGAAGAGCTAAAGCTGGGGATGATTTAAGGGAAAATTCTGAGACATTAATGGAAGGAAACAGACTCTTGGTTAAGGGTAAGGAATTAGAATGTTGTATGAATGAAATTTTATTATTAATAGTATTTTAAACAAGCGAATAATAAAAATAAAACTATAAGAATCAACAAATGACCCAAAGTATCATAAATAATCTAAAAACTATTAGTTTTTTAAGTTGTTGGGTAGGAAATGGAAGGGGGTCTTGGCATATTGTTAGAAGGAGACTGAATGTTGGCAGTAACTGTGATGTTGGAATAATATATGCCTCAAATTTGAATAATAGTATTGTAGATAAGTGTCATATCTGAAGATAAAAATAAATATAGATGCTATGGGCACTTCTGATACAATATTAGAAGGGAATACCACTGGACATGAAAGTAAATGTAATTTTTGTTATAAAGAATAAAAAATGGGGACCCGGGAGATAGCATGGAGGTAAGGCGTTTGCCTTTCATGCAAAAGGTCATTGGTTCGAATCCCGGTGCCCCATATGGTCCCTCGTGCCTGCCAGGAGCAATTTCTGAGCCATGGAGCCAGGAGTAACCCCTGAGCACTGCCGGGTGTGACCCAAAAACCAAAAAAAAAAAAA
>PVKC010025380.1:0-16507 GCA_004027635.1 Crocidura indochinensis
AAAATGAGATGGGGGATATGAAGCAAGATGTGAGATCAGGGAGATGCCGGCACTGAGGTCTGGGGACAGGAATGGAGTGACAGGCCCGGAGAGATAGCATAGCGACCTTTGCCTTGCAAGCAGCCGATCCAGGACCAAAGGTGGTTGGTTCAAATCCCGGTGTCCCATATGGTCCCTTGTGCCTGCCAGGAGCTACTTCTGAGCAGATAGCCAGGAGTAGCCCCTGAGCACCACCGGCTGTGGCCCAAAAACTAAAAAAAAAAAAGGGGGTGGGGAGGAATGGAGCGACATGGCAAGAAGAGAATGGGGGCCTGAGAGATAGCATGGAAGCATGGAGGTAAGGCATTTGCCTTTCATGCAGGACGGTGGTTCAAATCTCGGCATCCTATATGGTCCCCTGTGCCTGCCAGGGGCGATTTCTGAGCATAAAGCCAGGCGTAACCCCTGAGCACTGCCGGGTGTGACCCAACCCCCCCCCCGAAAAAAAAGGGGGGGGGAGAATGGAGAGAAGCCTGTTAGGAGCCAGCTTTATGTGCGTATATTGGGAAGATGAGGCAGAGGGTATGGGGTTTCTCTGGGAGCCTATGTGCTCAGAGGGCAGGTCCCAGTTCTGCTTGCTCAGAGGTGGTCTTTAACACACTGACTCCAGCCCAGGGGAGCCCACAGCATCCTGGGCTGTGCTTAGGGAGGAAATTGAGGCTTTGTAGAAGGAGTGCCTTGTCTGGAGTCTTAGAATTTGGCAATCAGATTTAGAATTTCCTGTTGGTCCCTTGAGTCTCATTAGGGGTGGAGAGGAAACAGATATGACCCCAGTCATACTATGCTAATGGCACTAACGGAGGCAGTCGTCCTCCCAGGCAGGGGAAAGTGCTGGTCCTCAAGGCCTGCAGTACAGAGACTCAAAAGCCTCAGAAACCCAGGGGTGGCCCTCGGGACATTGGGCCCAGCTATTTGTGGGCACTTTACAGGTGCTGCCTGGAGGACAGAAATAGAAGCTCAGCATCAGCCTTGCCTCCCTGGCCTTCTTCTGAAGGTGCTGCCTGTTCATGAGATCTGAAGTAATCTGATGGGGCAGAGAACATGGGGGTAGATTAAAGAGTCAATGGGGGCTGAGAGGGAGTCCAGGTTGCACAGTGCATTTGGATGTGATCCAGGTTCCCTGCCTACACCACCAGAAGTAAGTTCTGAGCACATGTAGAGAGGCCCAAGAACCCGAAAGGGTCCAAGGCTCTTCGTGCAGGTTTGCTGTTGCTTAGCTGTCAATAGCGGTGGCACTCAACTTCTCCAAACCAGCTGCAAGGAATTGTACCTACATGTTTGCTAACTCACCCTAGTACACACACACCAAGTGTGGTGGGGCCCTGTGCATGGTTGGACCCCACCGCCAGGCTGGGAGGAGGCAGGTGACACAGGGGCCCAACGTGTCAGGAGGTTGGCAACGCCAGGGCTGAGTGGAGTAGTTGAGGTGCTCAGGAGAGGTGCCGCTGCTCTGAGAAGGGCACCAGGCAGTGTCTGGCTCTCACTGAGCAGCTTTCCCTCAGATCACAGCACAGCAGATCGCAGCTCAGGGCCAGCCACAGAAGGTCACGTACGCCACCCAGCCCACCCTGAAGACCCAGTTCCTCACCACACCCATCTCCCAGGCCCAGAAGCTGACCAGTTCTCCACAGGTGCAGACCCAGATCCAGGTAAGCTTGCGGGGTACAGTTGAGAGAGGTCGTGGGCTCTTCTGTTCTTCTTTCTCTGCCACTTTAAACATTACATAAAGCAGCTGTCCTAGAATTTCCACACGCACGTCAGTCCTTTCAAAGCAGAGGGTTGTCGTCTTAGCCTCTTCTTGCAAGCAGGCCCCTGCCACCCAGAGGACTGGCTCCTGGGCTTTGTCCAGTTCCTCTTTGTCCACTCTTCGGGGAAAGTTTTTTCTGCTGGTAGATGGTGCGACCATCATGTCTCCACCAGACTGTGGTTAGCCAGGCAGATTGTCAATTCGGGAGACCCTTCGATGTCTTCTAGTCACCCCTGCTGCTCAGAGCCAGGAGAGCCTGGACTCACGGCACTTCCCAAACACATCTACTTCGCACCTCGCCATGGGTTGTGAGTCAGGGAACCTTGCAACTGCAGCACTTCAGCACCTGGACACAGCCGAATGTTTCCATTCCATCAAGAAGCTGCCTGAGCTGCACTGAGAGTCCCAGAGAGCTGCCCTGGTGCTGTGGGAGGGGGGAGGGAAGCATATCAGCCCATTATCATATCAGGGTCTGGGAGTCCCTGTAGACGATGTGAAAAATGGCCAGAGAGGTGCTCTGAAATAGTGTACTCATTGGACCCACGGGGGACAGAGGGCAGAAGTGGCTGTGCTGGAGAGAACATGGGTGACACTGGAGTGTCCTTGCACTGGGCCAGCCACAGGGGTTTCCTGTTGGTCCCTTGAGTCTCAGTGGGCCTTTGTTTAAATGAGATAGGGGAGCCACTGCAGTAGATGATGAGCATGGGCATGAACTATGCCCTGAACTGTGCTCAGAGCTAGCCCCGTTCTGGTTCTGGCAGAGTGCCACCATGTCCCACTATGGGAGTGCTCTGGCATTTCATCAGATCTGTTTAGTGCTTCGGTGCATTGTTGTGCATGTTGGACTTCTGCAGTTTGGCTTTTATGTCTCATCAAAGGTTGCAAAGCTCCCTCAAGTCGTCCAGCAGCAAAGCCCAGTGACCAGCATCCAGCAGGTGGCCTCTGCCTCCCAACAGGTAGGACACAGAGCAGCCAGGGGCTGGCTGTGCAGGCAGCTGCATGGCCCTGTGCTAAGCAAGCCCTCAGTATGTGCTGGAGATATGACTCTTCCAGCCCCCTCTTGGGATACACGTGTCTGTGATCTAGTCAGGAGAGTGGGTGCAGAGAACTGGTGTGTCCCATTGTGAGCTGCTCCCATCTGTGCGGCACTGCACTGCGGAAGCCTGACTGTCAGTTTCAGGACTGTCAGTTTCAGGGCCAGTCAGCTGAGGCTTTGATTTGTCTGCCAAGACCTGTGAGCAGAGGTGCCCGCACCCCTTAATTCCTGGAAATCAGGGAGGTGAGAAGATAGGCTGACTCTAGTGAGGAGGTTGGGTGGGTGCAGCCTGCCTGCCCTGCAGAGGCACTCAGGCGTGCCCCTTCCTGCTTCTGTGGCAGTAGGTGGCTAGACTGTGCTTTGTCTCTATGGCACTGCCTGGACCTAGACTTGTGCCCTACAAGGCTTCTGCCCTGGATCCACAGTTTTACTCATAACAAAACTACCCCATTAGGTAGCTTTCAAGGAGTCAAACCTTATCAGACAATAGAGCTGCCTGCCAGTCCCTGCTCCATCAGACTGGCCTTGTTCCAGGGCCCCATTCCAACCTGTAAGCTAGTGTTTGTCTGCTGCTGGGCTGAAGCAGAGGTTGGTAATGGTAGGTCTTAACAGGCCTTCCCTGTACCCCTTACATCTGATAGGCTACACCATTTTTTTTTTTTTTGGGGGGGGGGTGGTTTTTGGTCCTCACCTGTTGATGCTCAGGGGTTACTCCTGGCTCTGCACTCAGAAATCGCTCCTGGCATAGGGGACCACATGGGACACTGGGGATTGGGGATCGAACCCAGGTCTGTCCTGGGTCAGCTGCATGCAAGGCAAACGCCCCACCACTATACTATCACTCTGGCCCCTGCACCACTTCTTTCAGTGATGATTCTTCTGTCTGGGTTCAGGCTTCCCCACAGACTGTGACACTCACGCAGGCAACAGCAGCCGGCCAGCAGGTGCAGGTGATCCCTGCAGTGACGGCCACTGCACAGGTGGTCCAGCAGAAGCTCATGCAGCAGCAGGTTGTCACAACGGCAGCAGCCCAGCTCCAAAGTCCTGGAGTCCCTGCCCCTACACCGGTGCCAACATCCGACAGCCCCAGCCAGCAGCCCAAGTTACAGATGCGTGCCCCCGCTGTCCGGCTCAAGACTCCCACCAAGCCTCCATGCCCTTAGTCAGCACAGTGAGCCGGGGTGCTCAGCACCATTCAGCTTCTGGTCAACCCCAGGCGCCATGGCATGGGAGAGGCAGGCGCTGGAGAATAGGAATCATGTTCGTCCTGTCCAAGCGCCTTCACGGTAGAGCAGCCGATGTGCAAACACCACCTCCATGCTGGTGGTTGGCTGCACCTCCCCAGCCTCGGCAGAGCAGCAGTGCAGTCTTGGGAAGTCACTAGGACAGCTCGAGCCACCGTGGTGGACCCTGGAGGGGCTGGAGCTTGGAGCCTAACAGCAACTGCTGTACACAGTCCCACATCACCGGACAGCACATCTGGCTAATAGGAAGACCAAGAAATCACTCCGATTGTCTGATTGGAGAGTCGCGAGCTTTCCTTCCCCACCTGGAATGTGCTCAATCTCAACTCTCCAGTGATATCTCTAGTTCCTGGCTTACATTGAGGGCAAGCTCTGATCGTTCTTTCATTCCAAAGAGTAGCCAGGGCCCAGGATGCAGTTCAGTGGAAGCGGCTCAGCCCTGTACCGAACACAGGCAAATCCATCAGGGCTCAGGGTGTAGCAGGAAAAGCACCATGAAATATGCAGGCTACAGAGTCGAGCCTCCCTACTGGGGACCCCATCTCAAGCTCTTTCAGGACCAGCAATGTACTGCACAGTCCCTCTGGGCAGTGCTGAGCTAACTAGCTGCCAGTTGCTACTTACCACTTTGCCAAGCAGCACTCACAGAAATGGGCATAGACTGGTACCAACACACGGGCTATGCCATTGACTCACCTGTGACTTTGCATACGCTGAAAAGCACGTTTAAAGCTAGCCTAGGGATAAATTTAGCTCCACGGCTCCTGTTGTGAGATTAAGGCTGCAGTGGACTTATTCGCAAGTTCTTCCCTGGCATCACCCTCCCTGGCCAACTCTGCCAGTCTAGTCTACCAGACCCAGCCATGTTAGATGTGTTAGCATCCATTGAGATGGATGGGCATTTGTGCAATGTCGAACCTTCTCTCCTCCCTGTGGTTGGCAGGAAATAGCATCTCCTGCCCTGTAGTTTGCTTACCATCTAGTTCTTTGGGCAGGAAGCAGGGCTGCCAGCTAGGGTTGCTATCCCACTGGCAAAGAAGATGGAAAAAAAAAGCTAGTGTGAGGGCTTCAAGAATGAGCAGTGAGGAGACAAGGACCTTTCCCATCCTTTGAGTCATTGGACTCCCAAGGGCCACAGGACTGGGTCCCTCCACATGCAAGGTCTGTACCCTGAGCCATCCTACACCTCTTTGAATGTGTCTTTCAGAATAGCCTAGACAGTGGCACTAGACAAGGCCACAGACCCTGAACAGATATCCCTGATGCTTCAGGATCTAGAAAAGGGTTCTAGATCTTGATATAGCCCCTTCATGAAAAGGACATCTCAGTGGTTCTTCAGTGAAAACGTGGTCCCTAATGAAAACGTGGAAGAAAAGTATTTCCTGTGTCACTCCTGGTAACAGTCCATAGCAGAGCCGCCTCCATCTGCACCCTCCTCCCACCGTGTCCAAGTTTGGATGTGGCCACAGCAGCTCCAGTGTGTTGCTGTCAGGATTGAAGGCACAATGAGTCACGTGGCTTGACTGGGCCTGGCCACCATGGAATGGACCGCGCCAGGCTGCCACGCTTCCTCCCTCCCACTCTAGTATTTTTGTTTCCTGTTGTAAGCAGCTGTTGTTTTAAATATAGAGGAACCAGAAAACTGTAAATACTTTGTAAACAATCATTTGTACTTGAATAGTAAGGTTTTGAAGCGCACTGAAAGCTAACAAGTCAAAGGTGTAATAAAATGACCATTTTGTAGACTTCCTGGTTGTGTCTGTCCACAGGAAACTAGTGTTCCCTATGCCAGTTATGAGTGTTGGCTGTGAGGACTTCATGCTGGAGGAAACAGGGCACGATCGTGGAAAACAGTTCCCAACTCCAGTCCAACAGCAGGAGGGAGTCTCAAGACTCAGAGGGTCTGCTGTGTCCCCTTAGCTGTCCCCCGATGTGCTGCCTAAACCGCCTTCTGGGCGCGCTCTTCCTGCGGAGAGAAGAGGGCTCAGCTCCAGGCTCTCGGGAAACAACTTCTCGGCCCACACACCCCAACTTGCAGCCCTCACCTTGACAGCCAACTCCAGTTGTGCCAGAGCTTCTTCATATTGTGGGACCAGCAACTGCAGGTCATTAGTTGGGGTCTCGTGCCGCTGCAGCTGGGACAGCCCAGCCTCAGCCAACATCCGAAGGAACTTCCTCTCCTGCGGGAGGCCATGGTGGGTGGGAGACCCAAACTAGGCCCCGCACTGCCCCCAGCAGTGTGCCCCTGGTCCTCACCTGCACTCTGAGTAGCAGTGTGAAGGCCTGGCCTCTCTTGCCCGCGCGGGCTGTTCTTCCTACTCTGGAAGCAAGGACAGTGTCCAGGTATGTGCCACGTGCATGCCACCCTGCCTGCCCTCCTGCCCTTGGCGGCTGCTGGGTCAGCCCTCACCGGTGCACGTAGGTCCGCAAGTACTGAGGGGCATCGTAGTTGACCACCATCTGCACGCCCTCCACATCGATGCCACGGGCTGTGGCGTCAGTGCTGATGAGTCTGAGGGTGAAAACCCGAGGACCATGGGACCTGGCCCCAGCCAGGCCTTGCCCCCTTGGCCCTGCCTGGCCCCAGCACATACTTACAGCTGGATCTTGCCCTGTTCAAACTGTTTCAGGATGGTTCTCCTCTGGCCAGGCCCGTAACGGGAAGAGAACTCAGCCACCGTTGTCCCCCCAAAAGCTTGGACAAGCAGGAAGAGCCTAAAGGGCCAGGGGAGATGGGCTGAGTATACAGGGCCAGACCAGGGACCCACCCCCCCCACCCCCAGCCAGGGCCTCACCGGTGGGCGTTCTCTCGGGAATTGGTGAAACAGAGCACCCTGGAGAGGTCCCAGCTCCGAAGCAGGTGCAGCAGAACAAGAGGCTTGAAGCTTAACCTGCAGGACACATAATGATGCTGGAGGCTGGGGTTGGCCACCACCTACCTCCCGCATTCCTGGCCCACACCCAGGGGTGCCCTCACCGTCAGGCCCGCGGGGAAGGCATATTTCCCCCCTTGGTTTCCATCCCCATTAGGGTCTTCAGGGTCACTGTGCACCAGCCCCGCCGAGAAGAGCCGAGGATGGTAGAGATCAAGTTGCTGCAGCTTTTCTGGATTCTGGGTCAGAGTGGCGGAGAAAAGCAGTTTCTGCAGTGGCATCTGGGGTTGACAAGTGCTAGAGCAGATGGGGAAACGGTCAGGGACATGGGACAGGAAGCGGAGCAGGGAGAAGGACACAGGAAGGGAAGAAGCCTATACCTGGCAGCAGTCAGGGCCTGAGACTGCTTACGCTGTACCAGACCCAGCGTGTCTGCGGAGCCCCCACTCGGGAAGGCAGCTGCCACCACCCTCGGCAGCCAGGACTGGTGCATGCTGTCCATCATCCGGTCCGCTTCATCGATGACCTGGAGGCCAGGGTGGGTGTGAAGGAGAATCTAGCTTAGCCCAGCCCCGACCCCTGCCGAGCCCAGCCCACCCCACCTACCAGGAAACGGAGGTGCTGGAGGCTGAAGCCTGGGGTCTGGTCGATGTGGTCCACCAAGCGACCAGGGGTAGCCACCACAATGTCAGCCAGGCAGCGGAAGCCGTCAACTCTACAAAGTAGTATGTGCTCAGCAGGCCCTCAGAGGGACCCCACCACCCCATCCAGGGCATGGACACCTACGTTTTCTGAACCAGGCTCTCCTGCTCCTTGGCCAGCGCCCTCTGGCCCGTGACAAGGGCCACCCGAAGTGGGGTGGCATCTGTATAGATGTTGAAGACTTTGCTCACCTGGAGAAGAGGCAACTCAGGGCCCAGCCCCCACCCCGTCCTCACCCCACACCCTGATGCTGCCTGTACCTGCTGTGCCAGCTCCTTGGTGGGCAGCACCACCAGGGCACGAATGCGACATACAACCCGGCTAAGCAGTGCCTGCAAGAAAGGGAGAGGAGGGAAGGGAAGAAGTGGTCAGGACAGGATCTTTCCGGGCAGGAGACAAACAAGGTTTTGTGCAACAGGTGAAAACACGCACCTGCACCACGGGGATGACGAAAGCCAGTGTCTTCCCGCTGCCCGTGGGCGCCGACACACACAGATCGCTGGGCCGGAAGCCACCTCGGCCCACCAGAAACCCGTTGGCCACGCTGTGCAGGAGGGTAGGGATCACGGTTGCTTGAACTGCAGGAGGGAGGAACCCGGAGTCAGGACGAGAGACCCTCACCTGAGAGCTGAGGCCTGAGCCCTGACAGGGCCAGTAGCTGGTACCTGGGAAGTAGGCCGAGATGCCTTGGTCACGAAGCTTCCTCTGCAGATCGGGGTGGACTTCAGGGAGGGCCTCCAGGGGCACCAGGTGCTCCGTGACGCTCCTCTCCACGCAGCTGGGCTCACTCAGCCAGGCTGGCAGGAACGGCTGCACCTGCACCAAGAGGCGGAGAGTTGCAGACCAGGGCAGGGCAAGAGCTGTGCCAGGCCCAGCTCTGCCAGGGAGGATCCAGGGGCGACTGAGCATTCCGCGGGCGTCGTGAGCAGCTTGTTGGCTCACGCAACATGCGGGGCTCGTTCATCCCCAGCCCGCTCACCTTCGGGGTCTTGATCCTCCGGAAGCCCCCGAGCAGGGGAGCGGGCGCGGGGGTCCCGGGGGGCTCGTCGGGGGGCCGAGCCGCTGCGGCTGCGTCAGTCCCGGGCCCATCGGTGCCCGCGTCCGCATCCGCGGCCCCGCCGTCCTCCTTCCGCCGCTTGCTGGCCGGCTCCTGCGGGCTCGCCTGGCTGTTCACGCGCCCCCGAGACCGGCGTGGCCGCCGCCGCCTCCTCCCCGCCGGCTCCGCGGCCTGCACGGACTCTCGCTGCTGCTGCTGCTGCTGCTGCTGCTGCTGCCGCTCCTCTTGCTCCCGCTGCTGCTGCCGCTCTCGGGCCCGGCTCTGCAGCCGCTCCAGCAGCGTGCGAGCCCGGGATTCCGCTCCCTCCTCCGCCGCCGCGGCCTCCGGCCCGGCCCGCTCGGTGCCCCGGTAGCGCGCTACATGGAAGAGCGCCATGCCGGCCGTCCGGACGCTCGCTCGCTCGCTCGCTCGCTTCCGGCGCGCCCTGATGACGTAGGAAGCGGGCAGGGAAGCCGGCGAAGGCGCCGGGCGGAAGTGCACGCAGCGACGCGCCGGGCGGCGGCGCTGGTGTCTTGGCCGGGGCGGAAGTGACGTCAGCGGCGCGCCGGGCGACGGCGACTGGACTTCCTCGTCGGCGCAGGGTGATGTCAATTTCGCGCCGGGGCGACTGCGGCTCGTCCGTCCACGCGGGAATCTTGGGCGGCATGAAGGAGGCTCCCGGCCCCGGGGACGCGCGCCGCGCGCTGGGCCGCCTGCTGGAGGCGGTGCTGGCGAGCCGCGCCGAGGCCAACGCCGTGTTCGACATCCTGGCCGTGCTCCAGGTGAGGCCGGCGGAGGAGATGGAGGGGGAGGAAGGGGTCGTCGGGCCGCGGGTCCTCTTCGATCCTCCGCCCTCCTGTCCCGGCTTCCCCGCAGTCGGAGCGCCCCGAGGACGTCCTGGAAGCGGTGCGCGCCTGCACACGGCTTTTCGGGGCCCTGCTGCAGCGCGGGGAGCTGTTCGTGGGCCAGCTGCCCCCCGAGGACGCGGTCATGGCAGGTGGGCCGCTCTGCACGGCGGGAGGGGGAGGCTTTGGCAACCCCGTAGCTTGCCCGGTGGGGTCCGGGCTTGCTTGGTCGTGGCTAAAGCAGATGGAAGAGTCTCCAGGACAGGTTGCTTAAGCGGGGCTCCCCGTAGCGGATCAAGCCCAAGGCTTTGGGGGTGGAACTGGTGGCGTAGTCGCCTGCCCGACCGTTTCCGTCCCTGCTGCGAGTACCCCAAGCGGGAGGGGGCTTCCCTGCAGCCAGGAGAGAGCGTCCAGGTGTCACCTTGGGGACATCAGATCAGACAGCCCTGGGGCAAATCAAAGCCCAGAAGCTGTCTCTGGAGCAAGCTCCTGCCTCCCTCTGCCCGTTTTTCTGCTCCCGCCCACCCCCAGGTTCCCAGGGGGCCACCCGAAAGTACAAAGTGTGGATGAGACACCGTTACCAAAGCTGCTGTACCCGCCTGGGGGAGCTTCTGGCCCACCCCTCCTTTCAGGTCAAGGTGAGTGAGTGTGGGGCCGACTACTGTATTCTTCATCTGCTGTGGGCACTATTGGTTGCTCTGGGCAGGGACTCAGTAGAATCCACCCCACCACAGGAGTCCGCCCTCACTGCGCTCATGGACTTTGTGCGGCTGGAAGGAGCACACCCTCTGGAGAAGCCCAAGTGGGAAGGGAGCTACCTGTTCCCTCGGGAGCTACTCAAGGTGAGGCCAAGGCAGTGGCTGGCAGCACCGTCTCTGCCACACTGACTCCTGCTCAGTCTCGTCTTTCCCTGTGCCCAGTCGGTGGTGCAGGGCCTGCTGTCACCTGAAGAGGACCGCACACTGCTCCTGTCCCACTTCCGGTCCTACCTGGAGTATGACGACATCCGCTACCACACCATGCAGGCGGCCAAGGAAGCAGTGGCCAGGGCTACTGATGGGCACCCCACAGTGAGAGGGGCATCCCTCAGGACAGGTGGGGGGAGCCCTGGTGGGGTGGGGCAGGCAGCAGAGGCTTAGCTGGGCTCCTGCAGGTGCCGCTCGCTTTCTGGAACAACGTCTTCGCGCTGCTGTCTTCCGTGAGCCTGCCACGCCAGGAGAGCACCCAAGTCAACCTCTACGTGCCCCACGAGGGTGAGTGCCTAGCGGGAATCCCAGAGCCCAGGAGTGCCGGGTGAGCCCAGGTGACACACTCCTCCCTCTCTTCCTCAGAGCCCTCAGAAAAGTGGAAGGTTGTTCACCTAAAGGTAAGATTTGGTGGTGGGGTGGGGGCAAGGGGAGGGTCCCTGCAGCCTCCAGAGGTCCTATAGTCATGCCTTATCCCCCAGGAACACCGGAAGGCCTTCCAGCACATGTGGCTCAGCTTCCTCAAGCACAAGGTACAGCTGCGCCCACTGGGATGGTCCATCCTAGGGTGGGCCTGGCTCTTGCTGACCTGCTGCCCTGCCCCAGTTGCCCCTGAGCCTCTGCAAGAAGGTTCTGGTGATGATGCACGATGCCATCCTGCCTGGCCTGGCCCAGCCCAGCCTCATGATCGACTTCCTCACACGTGCTTATGACGCAGGTGGGTGAGGACCCAGGGTAGGGGGAGAGCACTGGGGGAACATGCACCACTCCAGAGCTACTGGGTTCACTCACACTCATACCCAGTCTTTGGGCTTGCACTCACACCCATGAACTGACACACCCACACTGACACCCACACCCGCTGTCCTGCAGGAGGTGCCATCAGCCTCTTGGCCCTCAACGGACTTTTTGTCCTGATCCACGATCACAACTTGTGAGTGTTCCCTGAGCCCCCCAGGACTCCCCGCTATCCCTTCTGCCTGCCCACCCACATGTCCCTGCTTCCTGGGTCCCCTGGGGAGGCTCAGGAGCAGGTACTGATGCCTCCCATCCCTCAGAGAGTACCCTGACTTCTACCGGAAACTCTACGGTCTCCTGGACCCATCCGTCTTCCATGTCAAGTACCGCGCCCGCTTCTTCCACCTGGCAGACCTATTTCTGTCATCCTCGTGAGTTGGAGTGGAAGGGCAGGGAACGGCCCGGCCTCTCCCAGTGCCCCTGACACTCAGCCCCGCCCCATCCCACCCTGCCCAGCCACCTGCCTGCCTACCTGGTGGCAGCCTTTGCCAAGCGACTGGCCCGCCTGGCCCTGACAGCGCCCCCCGAGGCCCTGCTCATGGTCCTGCCCTTCATCTGTAACCTGCTGCGCCGACACCCAGCCTGCCGCGTCCTGGTGCACCGCCCACATGGCCCCCGTGAGTCCTGGGGAGATTCCCCACCCACCCACAAGCCCACAAGGGGAGGCACGGGCAGCCACAGACGGTCAGGGTCTCTCCTAGAGCTGGACGCTGACCCCTACGACCCCCAAGAGGAGGACCCAGCCAAGAGCCGAGCCCTGGAAAGTTCCCTGTGGGAGCTGCAGGTAAGGCCGCCCTGTGGTGGTTCTGGGGGTCCTGGGCTTGCACTGGGAGGCACTGCTGACCCTCACCTTGGCCCTCCCCAGACACTGCAGCAGCACTATCACCCCGATGTAGCCACAGCTGCCAGTGCCATAAACCAGGCCCTAGCAGTGCCCGAGGTCAGCATCGCGCCACTGCTGGGGCTCAGCGCCTTCGAGGTAAGGCAAGGGGTACAGTGGGCAAGGGGGTCAAAGGGGCTTGGAGCCCGTGGTGGCAGCTCCACCTCTCGGTCCCTCCAGATCTTTGAGCGAGAACTGAAGAAAGCACCCAAGTCGGTCCCGTTGGAGTATCTCCCATCCCAGGGCCTGCTGGGCCGAAAGGACCAGCTCTGCGCCCAGTTCTTCACGCTCGACTGACGCGGCCCCCACCTCCACATCCATTGTTCCAGTCCTCGCTCCAGATGCCCCATCAGCCTGCAGCCCCTGGCCCGCGCCTGATCTCTGCTTTGGCTCCACCAGAGGCTTCCCCAGGCGGACATGGTATGGGGCCAAATGCTGCCAGTGGAGCCTGCCCAGGTGACCCAGGCCCACAGGGGACACAGGCCACCTAGACACATCTGGAACCATTCCCCACACCCAGCTGTGTCCAGCCTATGATATCATCCTCATGATCAGTCCAGCTCAGAGCAGCCTGACATCCATCAAGACCCACCCTGACCATATTTTGTGAGACAGAGTCTGCCCTTGGCCCACAGCTCTTTACCAGCAGAGGAGGGGGGGCTGGTATTCCAGTTTCCAGCCTTCAAGGGCCCAGCTGTAAATGTGGAAATAGAAGTTTCATTGTTTGTTTGGACCGTTGCTGCTTACAGGGCCAGGATGGTGTTTTCTGTTTCTTTGGTTTCGGGGCTACAGTAGTGCTCAGGGGTTATTCCTGGCAGGCTTGGGGAACTTGTATGTGGTGCCGGGGTCAAACCCAGGTTGGCCATGTGCCCCCAGTGCCCTTACTCTGGCTGTCCAGAATGCTGAGAAATGCTTGGATGGCAGATAAAAAGCAGTGTGGAAGGACTCCTCAGCAGACGTGCAAGTGGGACATGCACCCCTTGCCATAGGGTTGAGGGTTTGGTGTCTACAGGTCCACAGGTGGGTTCAGGAATTCAAGCCCGGGGCCGGAGAGATAGCACAGCGGTGTTTGCCTTGCAAGCAGCCCACCCAGGACCTAAGGTGGTTGGTTCGAATCCCGGCGTCCCATATGGTCCCCTGTGCCTTCCAGGAGCTATTTCTGAGCAGATAGCCAGGAGTAACCCCCCGAACACAGCCAGTGTGACCCCCCCCTCCCCCCCCCCCCCAAAAAAAAAAAAGAAAAGAAATTCAAGCCCTGGAAGTGGTGCCAGAAAGTTCTCAGCAGCGCCACCTCGTGACCTTTCTGAAACTGCAGTCGGGCCTTTCCAGGTCCCTAATTTACTAACCAGTGCCTAAAGGCCCCAAAATTAAATTCAGCCCCACCCTGAGATCTGGGCATCTGGGACCCTCCACTTCCTCAGTGGGTCTCAGAACCCTGTTCCTAGAACCCCAGCTCCCGGGCAGTCTTCCACAGAGCTGTTTCAAGGACCTGGGGAAGCTGCCTCAGGGCTAGGACTGGAATGTAGGTGGGTTGGGTGGCCTGTGCCAATAAAACTTTATTTATAAAAACAGGCATGGGGCTGGGTCATCACTTGCTGACCTGTCCGAGGAGGGCGGAGCAACAAGGGCAGGCCGGCCTCCAAGCATCTGGCGCTTCTGGGCCCTTCCCCTCCCTCCCACAGCCTCTGGTCTCCTCCAAGCCCTGCCCGCAGGGGTCTGGGAGCGCAGCTGTCCATGCCTCACATCCGTCTGCAGGGTCTGCTCTGCGCTGGGGGTGGCCGGGGCGTCAGCACATGCAGGGTCTTCCTTGTCCCTGAGAGGCAGATGAGTGCGGGCTCAGGACCGCCCATGCTTGATCCAGTTCCGGCTGGTCCACTTCTGTCCAGAGCAGCGCTGCAGCACCAGGCGCAGCCCAAAGTGTGCATCCTTGGACACCTCCACCTCCAGACACCTGCCTGTGTCCCGACTCACGATAGGGCCACTCTGCAAGGGACACAGAGTCAGGTGGATCCCCACAGCCTCTGGGGGCCCAGGCCTGTCTCCCCAGTCCAGGCTCACCTGGGTGAAGTCCCACAACCGCTGCGCCAGCCGGGTCACGTCCTCGCACTTCTTCAGGGTGGGTGCTCGGCCCCTGCCCTCATCCACCAGGCACTTGGAGTCAGGCAGGAAGGCCGTGGAGCCCAGCGGGCCCAGCTGCAGCAGCCCCTCGGCACTGTAGCGCACCAGCTGGGGGATATGCAGTATGAGCAGGGCCCTCAGTCCCCCACACACTCCTTCTGTGGAGTCCTCCAGGCTGTCTGCTCCCCAGGCTCTGTCTGGGATGGGTCCCACTGGAACTTCCCAACCGCAGGGCACTGTACGCTCTGAACAGGAAGTGTTGCCCACCTCCCACCTGGGGCAAGCCTCCATGTGTGCGTCAGGCCAGGCTGTGTGTGTCACTAGCAAGCGGACTTTTCCCCCTGGGTCTCCTCTAGATGAGCCCCACACGTGTCCCACACACACACATACACGCCTCATACTGCACATGTTTATATGAACATGATCACATGCACCACACAGCTCACATGTCAGTGTATACATGACCACATGCACAAATGCCTTGTGCATAGATACCTGAACAGGAGCACGCATGCCTCACACTTGCACGTGTATACAGGAACAACCACACGTGCGCATCGACACACACACCTCATAGGCCGCCCGTGTGCCCCACGCTGCCCACCTGGGAGGCCATGCCATGGCAGGGGTAGAGAATGGCACGGTCGTCATCCTCCGCTCCCTGGTCCAAACAGTAGCCACTGGCTTTGCTGTTCCTCACCTGCCACCAGGGACAAAGGAGAGATGCTGCTTGAGGACTGGCTGCTCGGGGCTAGGTGGGAGCCATGGTTGGGGTCACCCAGGGAGGGGTGCCGAGAGCCCTGGGTTCCCTGATGAGTGGGTGTGGAGACCTGCAGTGTGCTCCCTGACCATTGAGTGCTGGAGCACTCCCAGGCCTGTGAAGATGTAAAGCAGCAGCCTGAATGCTGCACGTGTCCAGACCTGTTACTGTATGTTTGTGTGAATCCAATCTGTACTTGTTATACGTGTCTGTGTACATGTGTGCTTATGTACATCTGTGTGTGTCTTTATCCTTCTATGTGAGCACTTTCCATATGCACTCACATGGGAAAGAGTGCACACACATGGACACACCGATCCATGTTCTCATGGTGTTTGCACATGGGCTGCAGGCATGCCCTGAGTGCCTGTTCAGAGCCGTACCTCTCCATACGTGAGCGTGTCGTTGTAGGTCCTCATCTCTGGGTACACGTTCTCCAGGTACCACTGGAAGCTGCGACACTTTAGCCTCCGGCGCAGGGCCAGCCGCTCCGAGATATCCCCAAAATCCACACCTGGGTTCTGTAAGGCAGATGTGAGACAGAAGGGGCCTGGGGGCTGGAACCGCCCCAAGGCTGCATCAGAAGGACCTGGACCCCTGGGAAGGTCAGATCTCTAGGAAGGTCAGCTCAGCCACCGTTAGATGCACCGCAAGACTGCGGCTGAACCCTGAAACCTAGGGGAACCCCCCCCGGCCCCTGCCTCAGTTTCTCTGTGGCAACAGTGCCAGGCATCTCCATGCAGCCTCCACAAAGGTGAAGATGGTGAATTTAGCCCCAGGTATGGACCACAGTAGCCACATGTCCCCTTCCTGCTGACCAACCCCTGAGAGAAGCAGGTTCCCCTTCAGCCAGACCAACACACGGGGCACACCTGGTTGTGTGTGTCTCGAGGCCCTGCTACTACACTTATGTGTACATACGAAAATGTATGTGCCGGGGCAGGACAAGCTCTGGCATCACGGGAGGGACATCTACAGGCTCTTTTCTAGACCAGAAGGGAACACCATCACCCGCCACAGGGCACACAACATGCACACACACTTATGTGCACATATTCAGAGCAACAGCACATGCACACACACGGAACACGCAACCACAGGCTGACTCCAGAGGCGTCTTGTCCCTCCCAGAGCAGCAGCCCCCAGCTGCCCTTAGGGGTGTGTTTTTGGAGCTCACAGCCCTGACTTACAGTCATGGGGATGTTCCAGGCCATATACACGTGGGACTTGAACCCGTCCATCCACACCTCGGCCGCACGCAGGGCGTTACGCTTGGCATAGTAATCGATGTCGTTGTTGTAGGGCTTCCGGGTGCGCTCTATGTGGGCCACTCGAGAACAGGGCAGCACCTCCATGCTGCCACCACACTGCCACACCTGCGCGGGAGCAAGGGGCACCCTCAGTCGAGGTGCCAGTGGTGCAAATGGTGACCCGGGCTGGCGGAATGAGCCCAGGGTAGGATCA
>PVKC010025381.1:0-16517 GCA_004027635.1 Crocidura indochinensis
AAAAAAAAAAGAAAAAAAAAAGAAAATATATACATACATATAAGAAATATATAAACACGTAGAAGAACCCTCTGTGCATACATCTCCCAGGCAGGTTGATTTGTAGTTTGTATTATGAAGAAATTTGAGTATTTTTGTGTTTAGAAACAGATATGTGGGGCCCGGGAGATAGCATGGAGGTAAGGCGCTTGCCTTTCATGTAAATGGCCATCAGTTCGAATCCCGGTGCCCCATATGGTCCCCCGTGCCTGCCAGGAGCAATTTCTGAGCATGGAGCCAGGAGTAACCCCTGAGCATTGCCGGGTGTGACCCAAAAACCAAAAAAAAAAAAAAAAGAAAGAAAAAGAAAGAAACAGATATGTGTGTTTATGTATGTATTCATATATTTTATAAGTTTGGAAAATAATTTTAAGTATAAATGTCACTGGATGCTAATGGCATGATACCATTCGTGTTGTTCTGGGATTGAATGATTTTACTGTTGTTAATTTTATTAAGCAAGCATTCTTTTTTGTTTGTTTGTTTGTTTTGTTTTGTTTTGTTTTGTTTCTGGGCCACACCCGGCGGTGCTCAGGGTTACTCCTGGCTATCTGCTTAGAAATAGCTCCTGGCATTCACAGGGGACCATATGGGACACCGGGATTCGAACCAACCATCTTTAATCCTGGATCAGCCGCTTGCAAGGCAAACGCTGCTGTGCTATCTCTCCGGGCCCTAAGCAAGCATTCTTGTTCCTCATAAAGACAAAGTCTAATGAGAATTTTATCTCAGTCTCTTTCATATGTTGTCAGTCTCTTGTGAGGATTTGTTATATACATGCCTGGGTTTTTTTTTGTTTTTGTTTTTTGCTTTCCTGTATTCTAGTTATTATTCCGCTGTCATAAACACTTTTCTTAATGTTTTGAGATCTTCTCTTAATTTTTCTCAATAGTTTTTTTAAGATCTGTGTGGGGCCTCAGAATTATTATAACAATTAATTAGTCTCATGTTTTTAAAATCTGATTAAACAAACTCAAAGATTTGTCAATTTGGTTTACTTTACAAACCATGGCATAGGGGCCGGAGAGATAACATGGAGGTAAGGCATTTGCCTTGTATGCAGGGACGGTGGTTCGAATCCTGGCATCCCAGATGGTCCCCTGGAGCCTGCCAGGAGCGATTTCTGAGCGTAGAGCCAGGAGTGGCCCCTGAGCGCTGCTGGGTGTGACCCAAAAACAAAAACAAAACAAACAAACAAACAACAACAACAAAAATACCCATGGCCTAGATCTCTGTTCAGCCTTTTTATGTCTGTGGACCAGCATGGGTTAGTTGCCAGGTAACTGAGACCACTGACCTCGGTTACATCCTTCACCATGGATATGATGTATGTCTGTGTTTATATATGACGTATGTCAGAGTATGTCAGTGTGAAGCACAATCACTTGAAAACTGCCAACTAGTTAGTATCAGATGGATTCTCTGCTTCAGAATTGCTGTTTGCCTCATTCAGACTTTTTAAGGTATGAGACCAATGTACCAGCTAATTCAGACTAAGTTGTCTGTCTATGATTACTGCATTCCTCAAGAATATCTAGAATTAAAAATCCAGCTGGAAAGTTCAAATGCCTGCCATCCTGTTTTACCATTACCTAATAAACAGGCAGCTTTCTGGAAAAAAAACCAGAGACGATATTTTTTTCTTAGCTGATCTTGGCTCTGGTGACTCTCCTTAGAAATTTGCCCTATTCCCCTGTTACATTTTAAAAAGGTTTTGGAGCTAGTACAAAGATTAGGGATTGCATGCATTACACCCAGCACCTCTTGGTCCAGTGAGCATGAGTGGGTGCAACACTGGAACCCACCCATGTCCCCTCTCCAGCACTGGCTGTCTGTTCTGGGCAGTCCCAGCACAGCAGAATCTGAGCAGTATTGCAACCTTGAGCTCTTCCATTTAACCACTGTCCTAATCGTCTGTGATTGGCCATGGGTCCCCTGAGCCCTGGTTGGAAGCACCCTCAAGTAAATAATTAGAAGAGCCTTTTTTTGAAAGTAACTTGTGATTCTTTTTTTTCTTTTTCTTTTCTTTTTTTTTTGTTTTTTTTCTTTGTTTTGTTTTGTTTTTTTAGTGTTTGGGCCACCCCAGTGGTGTCCAGAGTTTACTCCTGGCTCTGCACTCAAGGATCATTCCTGATGGGTTCAGGAGACCCATGGGGTGCTAAGAATCAAACTTGGGTCAGTCATGTACAAGGGAGCACCCTGCCCACTATACTGCTGCTTCAGCCCAAGTAACTTATAATTCTTGAGAATTTAAATCACCTTATCTCAGTATTGAACCTGGGAATATTTCTATGGGAATAAATATGAGAGGATTTCCTTGTTGTATTTGATGGATTATGAGTAATATGAATCCGTATTGGAAGATACTCTAGGAAATGAATCTGCCTTTCTTTTATGAGTTGTCAGTATAATTCCAGCCTTTCTAATAAAATTATAAATCCTGGGAGGAAAAGCTGTCAACTTACATATAAATTAACATATATTAACTTATCAAGATATATTGATATATAAATCACACTTGTATATAAATATATTGACATATAAATATATTTATTTAGAAATGAATATAATATAAAAACACTGTGTTTTTTCTATCTACACTAATAAACTTCTAGTCCCACTTTATCTCATTTTAGGTTTTGATCAACTTTATTCATTTCATTAAGTTAAAATTGCAATTATTTGGTTTTATATAGCATTTATGTTTACAAATATTATTTGTTTGTAAAGCAATAAATGAAAGAAAAGCAGACACTTAACACAGATATTAGGTGTAAAAGATTGGCTCACTTAAGTTAATGACTGACAAGTCTTCATGAAGGGTTTACTCATTTGCAGTTGAATTTTGTTCTTGTTTTGTTTTGTTTTGGTGCCATATCCAAAGGTGCTCAGGGGTTACTCCTGACTCTGCACTTAGACATTACTCATGGCAGGCTCAGGGGATCATATGGATGCCAGAATCAACCCTGGATTGACCATGTGCAAGGCAAGTGCCCTACCCACTGTACTATTACTCTGGGTCCTGCAGTTGGATTCTTTAGGAGAGAAACTTTATTTTGTTTTTTTTTTTCCCCTTCCTTTCCTGTTTTGTTTTGTTTTACTTTGTTTTGTTTTGTTTTGTAGTCACACCCAGCTGTGCTCCGGACTTATTCCTGGCTTTGCACACAGGGATCATTCCTAATGGTGTAAAGGAACCATATGTGGTGCCAGTGATCAAACCCAGATTAGCGATGTGCGAGGCAAGCCCCTTTCCTCTGCACTGTCTCTCTGCCCACCTCTCCATCTTACTTGGAAGTGAATTTGTTTACATTTTTTAAAACTATGAATTTATATATTAATCATAAAAGAATTTTATGTTCAATAGTAAAGATCTCTCTTTTTCTATAATTCTTCTATACAAGTATCAGAACTAAAAACAAAGTTCATCTCTTGGTTTGATATCTCAGAATGAAAGATAATAAAGAGAAAATATCTTCTATGTTTAGCAATCAGAGTAGATAAAAGAAGGGGATTCTGTGCCAACTGTCTCATCTGTCTTATGTAGAAAACATTGTAGAGAACAGTCAAGTGGATTATCTCCCAAGAAGGCACCTTGTGTCTTTCCTCAAACACTAGCCTGTGTAAGCAATATAATTTAAAAAAATTTTATGTAACATTTGCTATAACTTTATCAAATTATTACTGGATAGTTCTTCACTATACCTTTATAAGAGAACATTAAATACTGGTATAAAACATTTACACACATTCATACATTATATACATACATTTATATATTAACATTTGTACACATGCATATGAATGCATTTGAATCACTCTACATGGAAAGTTCTAAGAATGTATTTCAAAACAAAAAGGAATGTGTTTCCACTAAAATACAAAATTTTTTTGTACTCTATATTTCTTTTTATGGTGGGCAAAGTGAATTACAAATCTTTAACAGTGATATTTGAGGCACATAGTAGAAATGAATGAGGGGCATTCCCACCACCAGTGTTGTCCTCCCTCCACTCCTGTTCCCAGCATACATCCCTCTTTCCCCATGTACAGCTTGATGTAGATTGGGTATCATTTCTGTTGTCCTTGACTTTGGATTTTGCATTCAAGTCTGATCATTTTTTAAATTTTAATCAAAGTAGATTACAAATCTTTCACAGTAATATTTTAGCTACATAGTGATAATAAATCAGGGGCATTCCCATCACCAATATTGTCCTCCCTCCACCCCTGTTCCCAGCATGCATCCCATATCCCCCTCTTTTAACTCCCAGGCTCTCTATGTCTACTATGTTATAAATTGGGTATCAATTCTGTTGTTGTTGGCTTTGGACTTGGTGTTTAAGTCTGATCATATTTTCTTATTTCTATTTAATGTTTATGTGACTGTTTGGTCTTGGTACCCTCCATTACTTCCCCCTTCATTTGTGAGGCAGAGCAAGATGGTTCAGGAAAGAGAAAAAAAGAAATAATAATAATAATAATAATAATAATAAATGGGGCAAAAATCAAACAAGCAAAAAGTCTGATCATTTTTTATTTCCACCAAATGGACACATAACTGCCGCCTGGTCTTGTTACCATCCATTTTTCTCCCTCCAATTATGATGCTGACCAAGGTGATTCCAATAATGTGACTCTATTGGAAATATAAGAAGGGATATGGGAGGAGTCTGTCTAGGTGCTGTAAGCATCCCTTTGGAGGAAGAAAGGGGAAAGAAAAAAGAAGAAGAAAAAAGTAGCAAAGCAACATTAAATGAGACAAGACTAAAACAAAACAAAACAAAAAACCAATAAGGGAGTAACAAAAAAAGTACAGAAAGGATTAAGAAAAATAAAAAAAGAGTAAACCAAAAACCAAAACCATCATCTATGAACAAACCCCTCCCCCCCAAAAAAAACAAAAGCAAAAACAAGAAAAAATAAAAAACAAAACAAAACAAACAAAAAGCTACCCAAAAAAACAGATCAGCAACTTTTTTTTTTTTTTTTTTTTTTTTTTTTGGTTTTTGGGCCACACCCAGTGACACTCAGGGGTTACTCCTGGATATACGCTCAGAAGTCGATCCTGGCTTGGGGGACCATATAGGAACCAGGGGATCGAACCGCAGTCCGTCCTAGGCTAGCGCAGACAGGCAAGGCAGGCACCTTACCTCCAGCGCCACTGTCCGGCCCCAGACCAACAACTTCTTATAAAAGGGTTGTGTTTCTTTTCTTTTCTTTTTATTTTATTTTATTTTATTTTTTTGCATAGTCACAGTAAACATTGGGGAAATTCGAGCGGGAATTCGCTTGGCCTAAGGGATACATGGTTTCTTCGCCCTTTAAGCATACTGCCATGGGAACAACTACAGGCTCTGTACTCACTCTTTTATATACCCCCAAGATCTTTTTATGATGCCAGAAGACTTTCCACTCAAATGTGGGCGATGACAACCCACCTCTGTAGCTGAAGATCTTGCTATCTGCGTAGGTCATAGGGTGAAGGCTAGGAAAGAGGTTTGTTTGTTTGTTTGTTTACTGTTCTAGGATGTCTGTTTTATCACTATTGTTGTAATCATTCTTCTGTGATTAGTGGACTTGTTTTTGCTCAGATCCTAGGTCAGAGCCTAGACTATAGTCTTTCAGCATGGTTCCAGATGTTCTGCTCAGTTGCAGTTGTCAAAGTCAGACCTCTGGGATTAGAGATCATGGTTTTTGTGCGAATCCAAAGCTGAGGTTTAGTCAAGAATTTCCTCACTGGTCCCTTGCTAACTTCTGTCCAGTCTGTGTTTGTCAAGGTCAGTCTTCTGTAAATAGCAATTGGTTTTTGCTTAGGGCAAAGGATGACATGTCTCCCAACTATATCATACCGCTAGATGGTGAGATAGCGCAGCCCTCTCCTAGCTCAAGTTGTTGCCATTTCCTCATGTCAGGATGTACTGGTAAAACTGTGCAAGTTGGTGCCAGGGGCAGCATTCAGAATTTCCCTGGGCAGAGTCTGGTTCCTGGTGCTGTTGTTTGGGACCTGTGTCAGTTTCATGTCTGGGATCTGGGGTTCTAGGTTGGGTGGTCACTGTCCAATCACATGAAGTCTAAGTTGGGTCCACATGACATAGGGTGGGAGGCGAGCCTGTACAATGCAAAATTTTAAAATCCACCAAAAGATGAAAAATTTTAAATGTGATCACAAAGTTGACAAAAAATATTTTAGCTCTGTTTAGCTTTATGAGTAAATATAAGTATATAAATATAACTTAATAATATATTAACTTTCAGGTTTGCAAATTAGGCCTCCCATATTCTTTAGGATAAAAGTGAGCCTTCCTTTCCTTGGACTCATTAAGCTTAGTTCACATTGAAATCAATTTTAGGTCTGTGCTTTGCAAGTATGAATTGAAAATGAGCTATGTGGGTAGGGATGGGAGAGCAGTAGTTTTCTTGGCATTGGCACCTGGATAACAAAGTACCTCAGGAACAAGCTGTCATTCATCAGTGGAACACATGAATTTTTGTCTTGGAATTCAGGGTGGGCAGGAGTTACAGTGAGCCTGTGAAGAGATGAATTAATGTCCTGTTTCAAAAGTGCTGAGTCCCTCTCGAGGCAATAGCCCATATTTTAACATGTAAGTATAATATACATACAGAAAAGCACATACCTCTCAAGTGCACTGCCCAATGAACTTATATGACCAAAAGCTCCTTCTAGTCACAGGTTCTCCCAGATTCACTATCTGATTCAATTCTTCTGGTTCTAAACTTATACAAATGGATTTGTATGTTATCTTTTTATTTGTATCTGTCTTCTTCAAGTTGTATCTGTGGAAGTCATTGGATTACCCAAGATCGTTTGTGTATATGCTAGGAATGTATACATTCTCATAGCTGCAACTCTCTGGGATATTTAGCAAAGATCTCCAGACATTGCTTATCAGAGCTGAGTAGTAGAGGAAAAGTTGCCACTAGCCATCCTGAAACACGCTGGACAACCCCCATCACTACCACATGGCCCAGAGCCAAGGAAAAACATAATATTCTATTGTGTGGATATGCTGCAATATAGTCCACATATCTCTTAGTGCATCAACTCTTGAGAATTCATGATCATTAGGCAACTCAGACCGATGTTGGAATTTTTGAAAACTATGCTTACCACAGTCTCCTACAAACAAGGAAACTAGGAAAGAGGAAATGTTCTTTCATGTAGGAAAAGTGTTAAAATCAAATGAATCATTAAGTACTGTACTGTCTTGGTGATATATGTGTAACTTTTTTATGTTTTAGAAACATTACCTGGGCCCAGAGAGAATAGCACAGCGGTGTTTGCCTTGCAAACAGCCAATCCAGGACCTGTTGTTGGTTCGAATCCCTGTGTCCCATATGGTCCCCCGTGCTTGCCAGGAGCTATTTCTGAGCAGATAGCCAGGAGTAACCCCTGAGCACTGCTGGGTGTGGCCCAAAAACCAAAAATAAATAAATAAATAAATAAAAACATTTCCTGAATTTGAAGAAATTCTGAATATTGCATTTTGCTTATCCTTTCACAAGTTGATAGCTATGTGAATTTTTTTTTTCGATTTGGGGTTATTGTGAACAGTGAACAAGAAAGATTTCTGAGCACTCCTAGTTAAATAACTAACAAATAGGCTTTTTACTCTGGGTCATTTTATCTATATAATTTTCAAGAAAAATTTAAGGAATGAAAAAGAATAGGAGGGTAAAGAGAAAGGTCTAGAGAATGACACTAAGAGCAGTATTTGCCTTACAAAAAAGGAGAAATTCTGATATACATGTAGATCCTGGCACTTTTTATAATCAACTAAGCTAAGCTACAGAATGACAAAATTACCTAAAATGGGAACATGTTAAATCATTAGTTACACGAAGGGAAGTCATTAAGAATGCCTCTTTTTATAATCTTATAATAAAAATAAAACCTGAGAGTATAGGTTTGTAAGAAACTCTGTAAGAACAGAACATGCGTGTGTCACCAGCATATCCAATATTAAAAATTGTGTAGGGGATAAAGCATTCAGATTCAGAAGTCAGGACTTGTAGCTCACATACAATAATCACAAGAATGCATTCTAAATTATTAGATGTCCTATACAGAAATAGTACTCACTGTGGGACTAGAGTGATAGCACTTTCCTTGACCATGGCCAACCCAGGTTCAATATCCAGCAATCCATATAATCCCCAGAGACTGTTAAGAATGATCCCTAAGTAAATCAGGAGTAAGCCCTGAGCTTTGCTGGGTATGACCCAAAGCATCCCCATACACACATACAGAGAGAAAGAAAGAAACCCCCAATAAAGAATGAAGCTCACTATTTCTAAGTAAAAAAAATGTCCCTGAGACCACACATATGGAGACTGAACACTAAGAAACAAAGGAATTAGCATAAGGCAAACCTGCCTCCATAGGAGATAAATTTATGCCAAATACCAGTGAAATGGGATGCCCTAAATTAGTGAGCCTCTGACCGGGCCCTTTCTTCCTTGCACTAAAGGTGTTCCAATAGTGAAAACTGATTGTATAACTATGTAGGCTCATGTAACTTCATGGAATAAAAGTTGCTCATTTTATTAGACCAGTTACCAAGCTGATATTAGTTATGCTAGTGTGGATATGAGGGGCTGTGGGAGGATAAGGAGGGAGAGAACATGTTATGCTAACTGGTCTTTTCTCCCCTCCATGCCTTCTCACATCCTTTCAAAGACAGCTTTTATATGACTCAGCATGGAGTATTTAGTTCTCAGCCTAAGTACTAAACCTCTTTTTGCAATAAAATAAATAAAATTATTTATTATAAAAAGATACCAATGCTTTCAGTAGATTCTAACTGCTTATATAGTGCAACACATATTCTCACTTGTACAAAATTAAGTTGAACTCTTTAAGTTAAAAGAACGCTAAGTTTTTTTTAAATTTTTTATTTTTATCATATTGGCTTACATATCTTTCACAGTAGTATTTTAGGTACATATTAACATTGAATCAGGGGAATAACCATCACCAAATTTGTTCTCCCCCACCATATCCGTTCCCTTCCTGCAACCCATATATCCCCCACCATCACCCCCCGGGCTGCTAGAGTAGGTGGTTCCCTCTTTGTCTAGCTTACTATTAGTGATATCTGTTTGGTCCTGGTACCCTCTCTTGTTTCCCCCTCTATTTGAGAGGTGGCGCTAGATAAATTGAGTTATGTGGCTTTGTTTGAAGGAAAGAAAAGCAATAGAATGGGGGAAAAAATAAATAAATAAATAAATAAAAGTAAAATCAAATAAGCTGAAAATGGGTGGAGTCATTCTAGAGGCTTTCAACCTCAGTTTGAGAGAGGACATGAAAAAGGTAATTGAAACACCACAACAATACAGAAAGAAATATCAAATTAAATATCCAGTGAGTACTATAGCAATAAAGACAAGCACCACAAAATAGTCTCAGTCCTGAAATCAAACCATGCTGGAGTGCAAAAAGAAAGATAAAGATATAATAAAATAAAACCGGAGACATCAACTTCAATATCTACACCAAAATAAAGAAGTCAAAAAATCAATCAATATATATATGTGGATAAAATGATTACTTTGTGCCCCCCCTGCATAGGCACAGTAACTATTGGGAATATTATAGATGGAATTCCCTTGGTCTAGGAGATTCAGGGTTTCTCCATCCCTGAAGTATACTGTCATGTGATTAACTATAGACTCCTTGCATGATCATTTACTCTCTCCTCTGTGCTTTTGTGGTGTATGAAAGACTTCTGCTTCATCATGTATGGCAAAATCAGAACTCTGTATCTAGAGATCTTGGTGTCTGTACAGCTCAAGGAATGGGCTTATGAAGATGTCTTTCTTTGTGGTTCTAGCAGTTCTGCTTCTTCACTGTCGTTTTAATCTATCTTCTATAGTTGGTGGTCTTGTTCATTATGCTGCTCCTAGGATGGAGCCTGGGATAGAGTGAGTTTTTAATAAGATTGGTTTTCTTTTTCTCATTTTATTAGATAAGAAATTAAACTTACCGGGGGGCCGGGCGGTGGCGATGGAGATAAGGTGCCTGCGCTAACCTAGGACAGACCATGGTTCGATCTCCCGGTTCCCCATATGGTCCCCCGTGCCTGCCAGGAGCTACTTCTGAGCGAATAGCCAGGAGTAACCCCTGAGCGTTGCTGGGTGTGGCCCAAAAACCAAAAAAAAAAAAAAAGAAATTAAACTTACCAGAGGGCCGGGCCATACTGGAACTACCCTGTTAGTTCAATGCAAGCTTTTTGTTTTCCTGCACACTTCAAATTTTTCCATTAAAATAAAAGCTGGACAGCCATATTTATATCAGGCCAAATTGCATTCCACCTCAAGAAAGTATTTAGAGATAAAGATAGACACTACTTATTGATCAGAGGAACAACAGACCAAGAAGTACTAATCTTGATCAACATTTATGCACCAAATGCAGAATCAGTAAATTATATAAGGCTTTTGCTCACAAACCTAGAGAGACATATGGACAGAAACATGATAGTCGTGGGAGATTTCAACACGCCATTATCACCATTAGACAGATCCACTAGGAGGAACACTAGCAAAGACATGAGACCTAAATGAGAAACTAGAACTAGGACTAATAGATATATTCAGATTCACTGAGACAAATTGGTTATTTTAGATGACAACCCAAGTATTTCTTTATTTTATTCAGTAAACTATGAGATTTTTATAGTGATTGAAATGGGTTCACTCCACTTTTCAGGATCACAAAACTATGACATCTAACACAACTCGCCAGCCAACTACATGACTGTCTTTAAATAAAATATGTCATAAAATTTTATCTTCAGCATCTTAATTACACAATTTTAGCAGATAAGTAATATTCATATTTTAGTGTGTGCTATTCAAACTTAAGTTGGCTTTATGGTTGCCAGAAAACATTAAATTCTATGTAAATAAAAGGGAGAACAAAGTAAATGCACACTGTAGAAAAATGTAAAAGACATTCTTGCTTTATAAATTTATAAAATTTTGCTTTATAAACAAATTTATCATGGCAATTCAAAGAAATGAAGATTTACATTTCCACTGAAGTTCAAAAACTGCACTATACAAAAGAAAGGAAGAAAGAGAAGAGGAACAAAGGAGAGAAAGAAAGGAAGGGAAGGGATGAAATGAGACAAGAAGGGAGGGAAGGAAAGAAATAGGAAAAGGCAAAAGAAAGAGAAAAAGTAAAACTTTTTCTCACTCTTGCCAGGTCTCTATTTTGATAGCAATAGCCATAAAAGGTATTTGTTTGCTTAAACTTTGCTAAGTTGGTTTGTTCCCATGGGTCTATAGAAGAGTGAAGTATAGCATGCTCCCACCCCCAAACTTGCTGACATGAATCTACAATGGGGCAGCTTTGAGACTGATTTTTTTTTCCAGTTGAACCAAGAAGACCCTTGCCAGGGGGGAAGATTTCATAACTAACAATCACACAAAGCATCTTTATCATGTCCATTATAAAGAATTCCGGGAGGATTTACTGGTAATAGAAAACTACCTCAACTCTATTGATGCTTTTTCCAATCTTGAGTGAAAATTTTGAGATTAAGCCCATCATAAGGAAAACCTCATGTATTATAACCATGTAGAATATGCTTCCAAAAAATTAGATCACAACCTCTAAAAAAATATGTTGTTATTTGGAGCCCCATCAACTGGTACTTAGGAATCTAGCTATGTCTTCTCCACTAAATGAAATGCCTTAACCCATATGTAATCTTTCCAACCTATTTCTAAAAAGATGTTTGAGGTGTCAGAGAGTATAGCAGGTAGCATGCCTGTCTTGGACACAGACAATTGGTGTTTCATTCCCTAACACCTCATATGACCCCCTGATCCCTGCCAAGAGAGATCCTTGAGCACAAAATGTGGAGTAATCCTTGAGTACTGCCAAGGGGCCGCGCGGTGGCGCTGGAGGTAAGGTGCCTGCCTTGCCTGCGCTAGCCTAGGACAGGCCAAGGTTCGATCCCCCGGTTTCCCATATGGTCCCCCAAGCCAGGAGTGACTTCTGAGCGCATAGCCAGGAGTAACCCCTGAGTGTCACTGGGTGTGGCCCAAAAACCAAAAAGAAAAAAAAAAAGAAAAATATTTTTAGTGTCAATTTTTGTAATCCAAGGTCTTTGCTAGTGTTCTGCCTAATGGATCTGTCCAGTGGCAGTAGTGGCATGTTGAAATCTCCCACTACTATCTCATTTCTTTCCATATTTTTCCCTAGGTTTGTAAGCAAAAAGCCTTACATACTTTGATGACCTGCATTTGATGTGCAAATATTGGTCGAAGTTAGTACTTCTTGGTCTATTTTCCTTGATTAATAAGGAGTGTTGAAAAAAATAAGGAGTGTTCATCCTTGGCTCTAAGTACTTTCTTGCAATTTGGTCTGATATAATTATAGCTGTCTTGTAATTTGACTTCAAGTTTCTCTATGTAGTTCCTCACCTGTGTAATTCTACTACAATAGCTTGCTAACAATATTTTTAGTTACTCAGTTTCATTTGTATGGTTTCTCTCATATTCTGAGAGAGTTCTCCTTTGAGTTGGTTGAATTGTTCATCTATAGATTGCTTAATTTCACGGGTTAGTGACTCCTTGATTTCTTTTTTTGTTTGTTTGGTTGGTTGGTTGGTTGGTTTTGGATCACACTTGGTGCTGCTCAGGGATTACTCCTGGCTCTGCACTAGGAAATTGCTCCTGGCAGGCTTGGGGGACTATATAGGATGCTGAGAATTGAACCGGGATCCGTCCAGTGTTGGCCACGTGCAAGGCAAATGCCCTACACTGTGCTATCTCTCCTGCCCCAACTCCTTGATTTCTGTTGCTGAAGTTTTATGTGTTGATTTTAGGTCCTCATCTATAAGGCTCAGGCAGTTGTGGTTGTTTTCCTTATTTTCCCCATTGTTCTTTGAATTTAGTGGGTTGGAATGCCGGAGTTTCAGGTTGTTTAAAACAGAGATCTATTGATGGGGCCCGGGAGATAGCATGGAGGTAAGGCGTTTGCCTTTCATGCAAAAGGTCATCGGTTTGAATCCCGGTGCCCCATATGGTCCCCCGTGCCTGCCAGGAGCAATTTCTGAGCATGGACCCAGGAGTAACCCCTGAGCGCTGCCGGGTGTGACCCAAAAAAACCAAAAAAAACAAAAACAAACAAACAAAAAAAAAACCAGAGATCTATTGAATTGATTGCGTAAGAGATGGCTAGAAGTATATTGCTTTAGAGCAGTGGTCCTCAAACTACGGTCCGCGGGCCACATATTGTATTTGTTCCCGTTTTGTTTCTTCACATCAAAATAAAATGTATGCAGTGTGCATAGGAATTTTTTCGTAATTTTTATTTTTACTATAGTCTGGCCCTCCAATGGTCTGAGGGACAGTGAACTAGGCCTCTGTTTAAAAAGTTTGAGGACCCCTGCTTTAGAGGTTATTTTCCTAAACAGTGAGGTTATCTGAGTATGATAGAAATATTGCCAACTAATTCACTGGTTTATTCAACTGAGTTTTGAGTTGCATATTTTCCAAGAGAAAGAAGTACTAGGTACGATCTGCCAGAAAATATATGATATAAATTTAAATGTCTTCGCATAGACACACTAGCATCTGCATGGTTTGGGAAGAGGAGGGCTGATAGGAGGGAAGAGAAAGTCCCTCTCTTAGCAGATGAACCTGAAATGGGGCAAGAGACAGCAGGGAGGTCAGGACCAGTGGTGGAAGGCTAAAGCAACTTCAGAATCTGATTCACCTTAACTGTTTTAAGCTTCTGCTCCTTACTCAGAAGAAGTACCTTGCATAAAGCATTGTACCAAAAAGGCAAAATAGGAAAACTGAAGAATAATATGCAGCTTGCAAGTAATTTTGAATTCTTTTTAATTAAAACACCATGGTTTTGTTTTTCCCCCACAAGTAAAGTTGTTCATGACTGAGTTACAGTTATATAGTATATAACAACTTTCATTAGTGTGCATTTCCTGCCACCAAAGTCAACTGTTTCCCTTTCACCCTCCCTGATGCCCTCTTCCCTGCCACCCACCCTCTTCTGCATGCCTCTGGGGCAAGCATTTTACTTCTCTCTTTCTCTCTATCTCTATCTATCATCTATCTATCTATCTATCTGTCTATTTTCTCTAAATATCATCTGAGAAATAAAAGACAGTGTGTGGTGTCTTTTATTTCATTATATTCCACAGATGAGTGAGATTATTCTATGTTTATCTCTCTCCCTCTGACTCATTTCACTCAGCATAATACTCTCATGTCCATCCATATATAAGCAAACTTTCATGACTTTATTTTTTTCCTAATGGCTGCATAGCATTCCATTATATAGATATACCACTTTCTATAGCCACTCATCTGTTGTTGGGCACCTGGGTTGCTTCCATTTTGAATTAATTTATAGTCACATTGTCTCAAAAATGTTTTCTCAAAATGCTGGAATATTTAAAGTTGGGTGGCGCTTTAAATGTATAATGAATGGAGATTGAAGCTTGCCCATAGGTTCATTCTGATTTAAAATTAGAAAGGAATAAAAAGTTCTGATCTTTATGGTCTTTTCTTCAGGACTTAAAGTATTTGCTGAACTAGATGGATCATTATTACAGGAGTCTCTTTACTTCTGCAAGGAAGAAGCAACAGTGTAAGCACTGGAGGAGTGGTTCACATCTTCCCATGACGTTTCCAACTGATACTGTGACATATCACATGTTCAGGCAATGTCTGGGGATTTCTACCTCGTCATGAGACATTATGGATGATCTACTTTGCCTGTTTGTGAGCTCCGGATAAATGGAATCAGAGAGTGCATACTCCTTTCATGTCTGCCTTCTTTCAACACTCTCTGTTTGTGAGACCCGTCCTGACTGCTGTGCGCCCTTGTCCTTTGCATGTTTTCTTTTATCCAATTCCATTGTGTAATGACACATTGGTTTATTTACCAGAAAATTGTTGAAAGGCCCTGAGTATTTTCAGTATGCTTAAAGAGCCATGAAAAGTAGTTTGTTAATCAGTTCATTTTGCAGACAAGAAAAGGAAGCTTTGGGCATTTTTTGAATTTAGTTACTTCAAGTCTCACAAGTCTTTGTGGCCTAGTCCAACTTTGAGCTCAGAAACCCAGCCTTGTGAGCCAACACTCTCTGTTAAGTTTCAAGATCTGCCTAACCCCTTAGGTAAAAGCAGTTCTTTGATATGTTTCTGTTCTACTTGTGTCATTGTATTTACTTTTGGTTTGGGGGCCACATAGGATCCAGGCTCAGCGGCTACTCCAGGCTCTGTACTCAGCAGACCATAGATCTAAGTGATAAGTTCTGTACTAGGCACAACCTGGTCCCTTCCACACATTTACCCTCATGTACATGTGTCTCCAGCCCCCCTTCTAGCATTTGAAAGTATTTAATTGTGAGATTAGGAAAAAGTATAGAGATTAGAGTGTGTGCCCAGTATGAGCTCAACCTGGTATTATTCTCAGTACCACATAATGACCCCACCACTATCTTGGGTTCTAACCCTGAAAAACCCAGACCACAAAGGTATATATATATGGGTATCCATACCATGTGAGCCAGATTTTTTTTAATTTTTTACATTTTAAAAAATTTTTTGTTTGTTTTGGGAGTCACACCCAGTGGCACTCAGGGGTTATTCCTGGCTCTACACTCAGAAATCGCTCCTGGCAAGCTCGAGGGACCATATGGGATGATGGGAATCAAACTATCATCTGTCCTGTATTAGTCTAGTGCAAGGCAAATGCTCTACTGCTGTGCTATCTCTCCTGAGCCAGATTTTATTCTCAAGCCATTGCATTAACCTGCCAGACATCTGAGCACTGCTTGAAAAATCACACACACACACACACACACACACACACACACACACACACACACACACTTTCAAAATATGCTGTAAAAAAGAAATTATGCTATTGTGAGCCTTAAAGGAGCTGAACCAAGAGACAAAAGTTTGTCATCACTCTTATCATGACTCATCACAGAGTCTAACACTTTGTTCCTAGATCGTTTGTCGTAACAAGAGGAAGGACTTGTCCAAGCCCATCAGTTCACCTTGATGGGTTTGAATCCTGAGACATCTTCACTACACTCAAGCTGGAAAAAAAAATATCCACCACCCCATTTCAAATATATTTAAAAGCTAAATTGACTCTCCTTTTGGTTTGTGTTTTGATTTGGGGCCACAGCCAGTTGGTACTCAGGGTTTACTCCTGAGTCTGTGCTTAGGGATTGGCTCAGAGGATCATAAGGGATGCCAAAGATCAAACCTAATGACATCATGCAAGACAAATGCCCTACCTGTTGTGCTATTGTTCCAGCCCTAGAGTTGACTCTTTCTCATGTCCAGGATTCTCTATTCGCTCTCAGTCACCCTCTACCTAGCAAACCTGTTTACCATTAATTTGAAGGTAATGTGTGAAAGCTGCATGTTTTTAATTTAGGGTATTAGATCTTGCTGGAAAAAAA
>PVKC010025382.1:0-16526 GCA_004027635.1 Crocidura indochinensis
CACACATGTGTGCATGTGAGTTGTCTAAGTATATACAGGTTGAAGAATTGCATCTTTGAGTCCTAGAACATCAGTGTTTCTGTACTGATGCTCACTTCAGCCTCTGTCTTCCCTCCAGATTGAAGAAAGACTTGCCTGGGCACAGAACCTCACCCAGGGCTGGGAGGAAATCAAGCGCCTGAAAGCTGAGCTCTGGATTTATCTTCAGGATGCTGATCAACAACTGCAGAACATGAAGAAGAGACACTCAGAGCTGGAGCTCAATATTGCACACAACATGGTCACCCAAGTCAAGGTAGCAACTGCAGGGTCTCCCAGAGAATGCAGAGGGCAGGCTGGGGTGTCAGCCTAGATACATCAGCTTTACTTTTAAGAAAAAAGGGAGGAGCTGAACAACTTTCTGGTGGTTCCAGGAAAGAAACAGTCACAAAAATGTTCAATGACTTCTAAGAGCTTCCAAATTTTTTTTTTGAGAGCTTCCATTTTAAAAATGTCATGGGAAATTTTGTAGGGATCACATTAAATCTGTACAATGCATTAGGAAGTTTTGACCTTTTAATGATGTTAAATAATGAGCAGAGTATATTTCCCTATTTCCTGGTGTTTTCTTTTACTTTTTGAAGCATTGCTTTTAGTTTTCTTCATTTGACCTTAAGTTGACCCCAAGATATTTTATTTTCTTCTTTAGGATTTTTTTAAGAAACTGCAAAGCAAACAGGCTTCAGTGGCAGCTCTTAGAGAAAAAGTGAACAAGTTAACTGAGGATCAGGAGTCTCCCGAACACAAGGAGATCAGCCACCTGAATGACCAGTGGGAAGAGCTTTGTGGTCAGGCCAACACTCTGTGCCAGCAGAGGGAAGAGGATCTTCAGAGGACAAGAGATTACCACGAGCACATGAGTGTGGTAGAAGGCTTCTTAGAAAAATTCACGATGGAATGGGACAGTTTGGCCAGGTAACAGCCCTTCTATAGCATCTCTCCCATATCTAAAACTGAAGTTTTCATTCCTTTGAAAATGTCAGGTGTCTTATATTTTGGACATCAGTTGTCTTCATTATTCATATTTATAGAGCATGATTAAGAACTTAGTTTTAGGTCAAAGTGATAATACTGAGGGTATTATCACACCTTGCATGCAGCCAACCTGGGCTTGATCCCTAACAGCACATATACTCTCCTGAGCCTCACCAGGAGTGATCCCTGGTGAAGTGAAGCCAGGAGTAACCTCTAAGCTCTGCCAAGTGTGGCTCAAAAACAAACAAAACAAACAAAAAAAAAAACAGCAAATAACTTAATACTGTGGGTCTGGAAAGATAGTACAATAGGTAGGGCACTTGCCTTGCCCATGAACAACTCAGTATTGACCCTCAGTATTTCAAATAGTCCCCCAAGCAATGCTAACAGTGAATCCTGAGGGCAAAGTCAGGAATAGCTCCTGAGCATTGCATGTGAGCCCCTTCCCCTCAAAATTTCTGAGCACAGAACCAATAGTAAACCCTTAGCACCTCCTGAGCACCCCAAGACTTCCCCCATCACTACCACAGATAAAAAAGAATTGAATGTCATTAAAGGGACATAGCTATGATTTTCCTTGCTCAGTCAGTGGGGTCAAAGGGAAATGCTTGAGAAGAGAACATTTTTCTCTGAAACCTCAAAGTGACAAATTTGCAGTGATGTCTATGATATATGACTCTGTGACATCAAAGATGTTTTCAAGATATTTCTAGTTGTATTTCACAACTAGTTACAGGTTCTCATCTATGCATTCATGCATCTTTAATATCTATGTTCCAGGCTTTCTCATTAATCTCTGTAGAGTGATGAATTCCATCAAGGTTTTCCTTGCACTATATATTCCAGAAGCCAGTTAATAATTTAATTTCATTAATGCAGGTCTTTTAGTTAAAATTCCATTTGTCTTTTTTCTTGGAGAACAAGCTCCTCCTCAAACCCCAAATAACGTGTTTCATCACATGTAAGCATTTCTCTATTTGTGATTTACAGAATTAATAAAATCTGTTCAGATGTTAATCATTTTAATTAATTTATTTCAATTAAAATGGAAAACAGGGGCTAGAGTGGTAGTATAGCTGGTAGGACATTTTTCATACATGTGGCTGACCTGGGTTTGATCCCCAGCTTCCCATGTGGATAAGCCCTGAATAGAGATTCAGAAGTTAAACTTATGCACTACCAGGTGTGGCCCCCAAATCAATACAAAAACTAAAACAAAATCTGAAGTGTTTTGTTTTGGGGGTGGTTACACCCGGCAGCGCTTGGGCATTACAACTGGCTCCAAGGCTCAGAAATTGTTCCTGGCAGGCTTGGGGGACCATACCAGATGCTGGGATTCGAACCACCGACCTTCTGCATGCAAGGCAAACACCCTACCTCCATGCTATCTCTCCAGTCCCATCTGAAGTGATCTTGAGGAAGTAAAATCACTGAGGGTTTTTTATGTATAAAAATATTTATCCACTGGGGCCGAAGTGGTGGCACAGTGATAGGATGTTTGCCTTGCATGTAGCTGACCTAGGAATGATCACAATGACCTAGGAATGATCCTCAAGTCAGGAGCAATTTCTGAACACAAAGCCAAGAGTAACCCCTGAGAGTCACCAGGTGTGGTCCCAAAAAAATTAAACAAAAAAATATATCCACATATAAAATATATGCCATTTTCAGATTTTTTATAATACATTTCTTTGGTATTTAATATTTTACCAGTCTTTGGCTAAATCTAGTTAGGATTAGCTAAAAAGCATATTTTTAACTTACTATAGGCACTTCCAACTGACTGGCCTACATGTACCTCAGACTTGATTTGTTATAATAGAAATCATTCTATCCTGCCTCCAAGATTTTTTTTCATTCTTTACAACAGACTGTTTTTATAAATGAATGCAACCATAGGCATCTATGATCTGTCTCATAGGTGCCTTGTACTGGAAAGAATGAGAATTCTGTGCATTTTACACCTATATTTGCTACTGTGTGAATCTCCCAATTAGAGTTTATGAAGTTTAAAGGTCTTTCCCAACAATGCTCAGCCAATTGGACCACCAGCTTAGTATTAAGATCTGAAGCCATAACCAGTGGTACTAGGAACTCAGGGCACAGCAGCATATCCAGGAATCCATCTGATTGCCAGGATTAAATCTGAGCCTGGCACATTCATGGTATGTGCCCTAACCCCTGTATTGACTCCCTGTCTCCCACCATGTATTTTGAAATTTTCTGACTGATAAGAAAAAAATATCTAAATATATAAGCAACTGTTAGAATCATGTGTTATATCTCGCATATTACTTCATGGAACACTGTATTGGAGACTCGTCCAATGAGAAAGCACATAAATCCTAGGTCTCTTATTTAAGTCTTTTTATGCATTTTCAAAAATGCAGTAAATCAGTGCTTCTCCATTTAGTGTTTTTACAAATCATGCCTAAGAATATTGTTAATACCCAATTCTCTTCAGTTTCTAAGTCTAGAGGAAACTAAAAGCATATGCAAGGTTTGAGTCTGAGCTATAGTGCAGCAGGGAAGGTATTTGCCTTGCACACAGCCAATGTAGGTTCAGTCCCCTATAGCTCTTTCCAAGTGGTCCCCTGAGTTTGCCGGGAGTGATCCCTGAGCTCAGAAATAGGAGTAATCCCTGATTAATGGTTGAGTGTGGCCTCAAAATAAAAATCAAATTTTTTTTTTTCAAAAGGAGAATACCAAGGGTTAAGGCACTGAACTTGCACTAGTTTTATCACCATCACCAACAGAGTCCCTGAACATTGTTAGAGGTTACTCCTGAACTCAGAGCCAATGACTACTGAACACTGCTGGGTGTAACCCACCCTCACTCCCTATAAAAGGATGTAACTGGGGAAAAGCTATACCTAGAAAACAAAGAGAAGTATCTAGGCAATATAAACTGGTTTTGCTTCTGAAATAAAAATAGATAGGTCTCCAGGCCAGAAAAATAGTATACCACGTAGGGTACTAGCCTTGCACACAGTTTACCCAGGTTCAATCCCCAGCATCCTACAAGGTCCCCAGAGACCCATTAGTACTGATCCCTGAGCTCAGAGTCAGGAGTAAGCCCTAAGCACTGCATCCTCCAAATATATGGTGTGTGTGTTTGTTTTATGAAAACATAATAGTCATAGCACTTTTAAGTCAAACTCAGGAGCTAATCTACTTCCAGTGATCCCTTAGACTCACATCCACTGAAGGAAAGGGGGAGATGCCATTTAATCCCACATGAACGAGCATGGCAAACAAATCTGCTTTTCTGCCTTTCCCTTCCTTTGCAGGACCCATGCAGAGAGCACCGCCATCCACCTGGAGGCCTTGGAAAAGCTGGCATCGGCGATGCAGGAGAGGAAGCAGGCTGTGGATGAGCTGAAGGACCAGAAGCAGAAGATGATGGAGCATCTGAATGTAGATGACCAGGAGTTAGTCAAGGAGCAGACGAGCTACCTGGAGCAGCGCTGGCTGCAACTCAAGGACCTGGTGAGTAGGAAAATCCAAACATCCGTCACCAACTTGGAGGAACTGAAGGTGGTCAAGAGCCGATTTCAGGAGCTGATGGAGTGGGCAGAGGAGCAGCGGCCCAATATTGCGGAGGCCCTTCAGCAGAGCCCACCGCCTGACATGGCTCAGAGCTTTCTCCTGGATCACCTCGCCATCTGTAGTGAGCTGGAGGCCAAACAGATGCTCCTGAAGTCACTGACCAAGGACGCCGACCGAGTGATGACCGATCTGGGTCTCAATGAGCGGCAGGTCATCCAGAAGGCACTGTCAGAGGCTCAGGGGCACGTGAACTGCCTTAGCGACCTGGTAGGCCAGAGGCGCAAGTACCTCAACAAGGTCTTGTCTGAGAAAAGCCAGTTCCTCATGGCTGTGTTTCAGGCCACCAGTCAAATCCAGCAACATGAGCGGAAGATCATGTTCCGAGATCACATCTGCCTGTTGCCGGATGATGTGAGCAAACAGGTAAAAACCTGCAAGAGTGCCCAAGCCAGCCTCAAGACCTACCAAAATGAAGTCACCAGTCTGTGGGCCCAGGGCCGGGAGTTAATGAAAGAAATCACGGAGCAGGAGAAGACTGAGGTACTGGGGAAACTTCAGGAGCTACAGAGCATCTATGACACTGTTTTACAGAGGTGCAGCCAGCGGTTGCAAGAGCTGGAGAAAAGCTTGGTTTCTAGAAAACATTTTAAGGAAGACTTCGAGAAAGCTTGCCACTGGCTCAAACAGGCAGACATTGTCACCTTCCCAGAAATCAACCTCATGAACGAGAGTGCTGAGTTGCAGGTGCAGCTGGCCAGGTACCAACACATCCTGGAGCAATCTCCAGAATATGAGAATCTCCTGCTTATGCTGCAGCGAGCCGGCCAAGCTTTTTTACCCACGCTGAATGAAGTAGACCATGCCTACCTCAATGAGAAGCTCAGGGCCCTGCCCCAGCAATTCAATGTCATTGTTGCTTTGGCCAAAGACAAATTCTACAAAGTGCAGGAGGCCCTCCTGGCTCGAAAAGAATATGCTTCTCTGATTGAACTGACAGGTCAATCTTTGAAGGACCTGGAAGAGCAGTTTCTGAAGCTGAGCCGGGTCCCCGGGCAGCTGGCAGCAAAGGAGGCCCTAGATCTTCAGGAGGACTATAGGAGCCTCATGGGGGAAGTGAATAATCTGGGGGGCGCCATGGATGAGCTGAACCAGAAGAAGGAAAGTTTTCGCAGCACGGGTCAGCCGTGGCAAGCAGACAAGATGCTGCAGTTGCTTACCTTGTACCATCGGCTGAAGCGACAGGTGGAGCAAAGGGTAAACTTCTTAGAAGACACTGCCAGCGCATACCAAGAGCATGAGAAGATGCGTCGCCAGCTAGAGCAGCAGCTGGAAGACATCAAGATGGAGCAAGTTAAGGTCAACGAGGAGACGCTACCAGCCGAGGAGAAGCTCAAAATGTACCACTCCCTGGCGGGCAGTGTGCAGGACTCAGTGATTCTGCTGCAGAGAGTGACCATGCATTTAGAAGAGCTGCTCCCTAACCTTGACCCTGTAGCCTACGAGCAGGCCAAGGGGCAGCTGGAGGCCTGGAGAGAGGAGCTGAAGCGGTTGACTTCAAGCATGGGCCAGACTGTGAGTGAGTGTGAGAAGCGCGTGGTGCAGAGCAGAGATTTCCAGACTGAGCTGAGTCGCTCCCTGGACTGGCTGAGGAGCGTGGAAGGGGAGCTGAGCGGGCCACTAGGCCTGGAGCTGAGCCTGCAGGAGCTCCAGGAGGAGATCAGGAAGATGCAGATCCAGCAGGAGGAGGTGCAGTCCCGCCTGCGGATCATGAATGCGCTGAGCGACAACGAGAGGGAGCGTGTTGCCACCGCCAAGGACGTGATTTCGCCCGATGTGCAGAACACGCTGGCTGAACTTGTGAAGCTCCAGGGAGTCGTGGTAGATGCTCTGCGGGCCCGACAGGTCAGTGGAGTTCTTGAGCCAAGCTGAGTCTTGCTTTGCTTATTGGTGAATACTAGTGAGAAATGCCTTTGGCGTTTTCTGGATCAGCTTTGATACCTTGGCTGGTTGGTTGGTTGGTTGGTTGGTTGGTGGGTGGGTGGATGGGTGAGTGGGTGGTTATAGTACTATTCCTGATAGTACTAAGTAAGCTCAGGGCTTACTTCTGGCTCTGAGCTCAGTAAACTGGTGAGGTTCAGGGGACCATTCTAGATCTGACTTTCCCTTTAGCTGTAATTCATTCATCCTTTATCTTATAAAAATAATCAATAATAGGGCTGTTAGCACTGATATCAGAGCTCTTGAGGTGCATCAATAATAGAAAGTCTCCATTTGCAATGAATAATGAGTGAATGATACCTCTCAGAAGCAAGGTAGACTCCCACACGTCTAAGATTAGCTCTGCATACCAACGTTTCACCCAACAGTGAGGGCCCAGTTAATCAGGCAGTTCTGATCTTGTGTGGGGGGTCTCTCTTCTATGTCCCTATCTTTATCCTTTCCTCTTAGACCATTACTGCAGCTCTCTTGCAAGCAACCTATAAAGGCTTCTCTTGCAAGCAACCTATAAAGGCTAGATTAAGCATGATGACTTGACTTAAGTAGGAATTAAGAGAAATGATGCAAGTAGGTTCAGAACTGCCCAGTTTGGCTTCTTAATTGTGGTGTTCCTTGGCAGCTGCTGTACCTTCACAATTTGAATTTATCAAAAAGTTTTGTTGTCATCTGTAAACTAATATCAATTATTGATAGAATAATATCACTTATTGAATTCTGGATGGATGTGGATGATGGTGAGATGTATGGAGAGAGGCCTTTATCCTCCAGCCCAGGCCACATGCCTGCAACCCCCTCCAGCCGGCGGGCCTGAAAGTTCAGGGTAGCAACAAATAAAAAGATTCACAACAATCAGGTTTCAGGAGACATGAAGCTATATTCAAGGCCTTAGTCACTTAGGCTAACCTTTTTTTTATAATTTTTTAATTTTTTAATAAGGAAGTATAGAAACCTTATAGAGAAGGTGTGGTATATACATACACATATATGCAATATATTCATGTCATATATTAATACATATACATTAAACTTTATATATTTAACTAAGAAAATGAATACAATTCTGTCAAACTTTTAGATCAAAGACTAAACTATGATTACTAATAATAGTTACTGAAAGACATGGATGGGCAGGCAAGTCTGGCAAAAGGAATATGTTAGTATGGCAATTATCGTTTGCATGGCCACATCAAAGTATGGAGGTCATGGAAAAGAAAAACTTTGGCCTAAGTACAAGGAGACCCTACCCCTGAAATTTCCTGACAGAAGACCATTTCTAGGCTCCAGGAAAACCAGTTTGTCCAATACCTGTCATTGTCTGCAGTGCCCATACAGTTATACCTTTCACTGTCTCTGTTGTTGATCTCATGCCTCTGCATTAAAGGTCCTGGAATCTGTACATCCCACATTGAAGTCAGGATGGTGTGGAGCAGTGTATAATTTCATCTCACAATTAACGGGCAATGCATAAAGCCCTGTCCAGTATGCAAGTCGTTGTTGTTAAATCTTCTCAGTGTTTAGGGAAGACACTTTTGAGTAAGTCGATGTCAGAGCAGCAGTAAGGTCTTCCCCAGTAAAGGATGGCTTCCAGGCAATGTCATAAACACCGTTGAATATTTCATAGATGGCTTCCCTGGTTCAGGGGTGACTGGAAAATGCCCAAACCTCTGAGGCCTGTGCCAGGTCATCATGTCAATGTTCAGGGTTTGTAAGTTTCCGTTGCACCACAAGATTAGTGTGTTCCCATCTCTATTTGATAAAAGCTTATTTGTATATTTAGTATTTTCTATTTTAATGTGCCCATGCAAACAAGGAATAATGCCACCTGGCGTTATCAGCACATCAGGGGGCCGCAAGAACAAGTCCAACAATCCCCGTGACCTGGTTCAAACATAAGCATTAAACTGAGGGACTTGTTCACCAAAATTTCTTATTGAACAGTTCCCAGCAAGATTGGTGCCTATGGGGATGCTAGAACAAGTCCAACAATCTAGTTGACTGATTCTTATATATACGTTAAATGGAGGGACACTTCTACAAACTTCCTTATTTATCAAGGAACTAGGTCTTTATTATAATGTTCAGGGTGTAAAGTCCTACTGTATTACCAGATTTGTGTTTCTCATCTCGATAAGATAAGAAAGTGTTTGAATATAATTTCCCATTTAATGTGTCTATGCAACGTAAATACAGTATCACGTGGTGAAATTGGTGCCTATGGAGATATTAGAACAAGTCCAACAATCAAATTGACTTGGTTCTTATATAAACATTAAATGAAGGGACACTTCTACAAACTTCCTTATTTAACAAATAACAAAGGGGTAAAAAGTGGGGAAAATAAACAATCTAATTTAGGACAGTGGACTCAATAGTCACTGTATGTGGGAACTAATCAGAAACCTAGTATGGTAGCAAACACAGTTGCACGGTGAAGAAAGGAAGAGGCCAAGAAGCCGCTAAGAGTGAACAAGTAGAAAATAGTACTGGCCTCTTCCCAGTCTGAGAGTCCATCTCTCATTTTTATTTTGAATATAAATGGTACCCCCACGCAAAGGTTAGGGTTAGGGTTAGAATCAAGGCTTCCGGTGCCTTGATCCTGGAGGCCAGCTCTACCCAGGTACTGGGGTTAGGGGACACCCCAGGCCACATGGCACTCTTCCTAGCTTGGGGGGTGCTGGGGGACTTGGCAGGCCCCTCCACCGTTCCCCTATTTTAAATTTCCCCTTTATTCCAGGTTTTCCCTGGTTGCCGACCCATGTGGACTCTATCTTGGTCCTCTGTCTTTCCGCCTTTGTCTCCCTATACTAAGGAAGGAATGCATGGGGTGGAGGGCGGGCTGAAGCAACACTGATGTATGTGTCGACATACACTGGTATTTTTTTCCATTGGTCTCCATTTTGAAAACCGTGCAGGGTCTAGTGCCCCCACGCGTACCATATATATTAAAAATAAAAATGGGAAGATGGATTTTCAGTCTGGGAGGAGACCATTTTGCATGGGGGTACCATATATATTCAAAATAAAAATGAGAGGATGGACTCTCAGGGTAGGAAGAGGCCAGTACTTTTTTTTTCTACATGTTCACTCTTAGTGACTTCTTGGCCTCTTCCTTTCTTCACCATGTAACTGTGTTTGCTAGTATACTAGGTTTCTGATTAGTTCCCATATATGGTGACTATTGAGTCCATTCTCTCAATTTAGATTGTTTATTTTCCCCACTTTTCTTTTGGTAGGCTAACCTTTTAAGCAGCCTACTCCAGCTGTCCTGCAATCTTAACATGTTTCTTCTCCCTCCATCCTGCCATCTCTCCCTTGCTGAATCTCTCTCAATCCTTGAATCCCCTTTTCACTTACCTTGCAAATACCTCTTCCAGAAATGGGCAGGTCATACCATCAGGTGATTACACAGAAAGATGGAGGTGGGGTAACAGTCATCTATTTGTTTATTTTGAGGATCTTTTCTAAATATTTTTTTTCTAAATATCTTCTATTTATTTTAAGACTCTTTCATCTTCTGCAGTTGTATGGAGGTGTTATGCAGCACATCCTCAAGCTCACTGATTCTGTCTTCAAAGCTGTTATTTTGCTTGTGAGGCCTTCCAGTGAGGGTTTTTGTTGTTGTTGTTGTTTTGGTATTTTGGGGGGGCCACACCTGACAGCTCCAGGATTACACCTGACTCTGCCTTCATAAATCGCTACTGGAAGGCTCGGGGGGGACATATGGGGTGCTGGAGATTGAACCCGGGTTCATCCAGGTCAGCCACATGCAAGGTAAATGCCCTGCCACTATGCTATCATTCTGGCCCCTCCGGTGAGTTTTTTATTTCACCAACCAAGTTTACCCATTCTGTAAGATATGTTTGATTTTTTTTGGTGAGGGGTTTTGGTCACACCCAGCAGCACTCAGGGGTTACTCCTGGCTCTATGCTCAGAAATACGCTCCTGGCAGGCTCAGAGGACCATATGGAATTCCGGGATTCAAACAACTGTCCTCAGTATGCAAGGCAAACGCCCTACCTTCATGCCATCTCTCTGACCCCATGTTTGACTTTTTATCATTTTTATACTCTCATATCTTTTTGACTCATAATGGCTCTCCATTGTATGCTTTCTTTGAGTTCATTGAACATCCTCAACATTCACCCTCTGCAGTCCTTATCAGAGAAGCTATATAGGTGGCTGATACTAATTGGGACTTCATTCACTAAGTGTGCTGGGATTCTGCATTGCTTTTCCATTATAACATTGCAGTGTGGAGGTGTTTTTATGTGTTACGGTGTGGCTCACTGACTAGAAGAAATGTGGCTATGGAGTAAAGCAGAGCACTCTTGTAAGGACACATTGCCCTAGGATAAAAATGGCTCTTCTGAGCCACAAAGGGGATACCACTACTGATCTGTCTGTCTGTTTGTCTCTGTTCCTTTATGTGCCTTAAATGTAAGCAGAACTGAATTGTTTCTAGAGGTTCACTCACTTCATCACTTCATCCCTCTAATTCATCCCTCCAATTTGGTGACATGCCAGCCAACCACAGAATAAGAGCGACTCTTTTCAAAAGATAAAACCATAGCTTGGGTTCAGGCACAACAGGATTTAATCTCCATTCTTTGGTTTTAGAAAAATTACTTCTGTCTTTTCAGAACTCACTTTCTCTCATTGGAAGAGGGACCATGATACATACAGCTCCTTAGACATACTTTGCACAGGTTATGATGCAGAAATTATCCCTTATTTATTATCATATAACTTTATTCCCTACATAGATTAAAGTTCAGACCAAGGGGCTGGAGCAGTGGTGCAAGCAGTAAGGCATCTGTCTTGCTCATGCTAGCCTAGGATGGGCCATAGTTTAATCCTAGGTGTCCCATATGGTCTCCCAAGTCAGGAGTGATTTCTGAGCACATAGCCTGAGCGTCACTGGGTGTGGTCCAAAAAAAAATTCACACTCATTGATCAGTTTTCTTAGGTCATCATTTGGGTAAAAGCTTTTGTTGTTGCTATTGTTCTTTTTTATTGGTGGGCTGGAGGATACTTAGGAATGCTCAAGGGCTATTCTTGGCTCTGTGGTCCTGGATAGTTCCTGGTGGTGGATAATGCTGACCCTTCTGCCAGCGTTCAGACCAGTGATCTATCTCTTTGACTCTGGTTAAAACTTTACCATTATGTTGTAAAATTCTGACTTCTATCTTGCCTTTTTCAAGCCCCAGTTCTCTCTTGAACATATATATCCTTCTTTCTCTTCTACTTCTTGCTCTTTCAAGCACTTGTTCTCCTGTGAATATTATCTTCTCTTTCTCTCTTAAATTTGCTTTCTAACACCCATGTTTGCTTGGACATGTATCCCTCTATTTCTCTCTCCACACATCTTTATAAGTAAATTTCTTTCAATAAAAATAATTTTACTTCAAAAATTAAATTAAAAATCCCAACTTCTTAAAACAGAGTCTATTTAGTATAGTTTGAGCTTTTTATTTGATTCAAGGCCACTTTTTAAATATAAAGTTTCTCTATAATTATAGTTTTAGGATATATAGCAACTAGCAAGAAGAATAAACCAAATTGATCTAGAAATTTTATTTTTACAAAGTATTTGTCATGCATATTTATTAGTGTTCATGTGGTCATTTGTGTACTCAAACATTGAATCTGGTAAAGAATCCTTATATTGTCCATGTACTAGATTGTTAGATGCATGGTCCTGACTCAAGCACCAATAGTTATCTTTCTGACACATCACTCTCCATCATTGACTCTTCCCTTTACCATTGTTGTTTGTCCCTGTGATGTACTTACTGTGAAGCTACTTTCTATGCCATTCCCTTCTCTGAGCTGTCCCAGGTGATTTTGTCAGCACTTTCATTGGCAGTGGCTAATTTCAATTTTCTTTTTCTTTCTGCACTTTAATGGGCTTCATTGCATAAAGATTAGCCTTTCCACTCTTAAATGCTTCTAAAATGTTATTCCAGATTTGAGGATGACTGTTTCACTTCCATAACCTGCAATTTGGTCTGGCAAGTTTTGTCTTATACTTTTTCCTCCCTCACAGCCTTATTGAAAGATAACTGACTAATAAAATAAGATATGTAAGGCATACAGAGGGATCAGATATAAAATTATTTTATCAGAGATTATTCCTTCCCTACTAAGTTAATCAATGTATCCATCATCTTATATATTTATTTTCTGGGGGGTTTTAATGAGAAAATTTATACTTTTGTAAACTTCAGTTCATCACTGTTATTATTAACTATAGTTCCCATGTTTTATATTTGGTTCTCTGACTCTGTTCAACTTATATTTAGAAATCTGTAATATTTCACTAACTACTTTTAGTTTCACTCCTACTCACTCCAACTCCAGTTATTGTTACTTGCTGTTTTATGAACTTGACAGTTTCCTTCTTATTTTAGATGCCATGTATAAGTGAGACAGATCATCTGCTATTTTTCTGTTTGACTTATTTTACCTCAGCCAAATATTCTCCAGGTCCAAGTTCTTCTCAGGAGTCACAGATGAAAGTATTCACTTCTTAAGTCTGTGTAAAATACTTTGTGTGTACATCCCACTTGTTTTATTCATTCATCTGTCAACAGACACTTAAGTTGTTTCCATACCTTGCCTATTATGAGTAATGCTGCTATGACTTTGGGCAGACAGATCCCTTCATTGAGATAATGATTTTGTTTCTGTTGGAAAATTCCCAGAAATAGAACTACTGGATTGTATGGTAGTTCTATTTTTAATTTTGTAAGAACTCTCTATGCTACATTCCACAGTGAATGCCCCAGGTTACATTACCACTAACATTACTATGCTTTTAATCAAGTGATACATTGTTTTCCTTTAGGAAATATTCAGTCTGCCTCCTATTACTCGGCATTATTGTTTTTCTTTAGAGAGAAAGGAAAGTTTTGGAACTAGTCTAGAAACCACATTCACTTAGGAAAGACAGCACAATGGGAGTAGGGAGTTTGCATTGCACACAGCCAACTGAGTTTGACCCCTGGTACCTTATATGCTCCCCTGAGCACTGCCACGAGTGATTTGCAAAGTCAGTAGTAACTTTTGAGTATCACCAGGGGTAGCCCAAAATGAGAGAGAGAGAGAGAGACCACACTCATTTCTATTCCATTTTTCTCGTTTATATTTATTCTGTTGCCATAATAAGATTATATAACAAGAATAATGTAAGAAATAATAAAGGATATGATAGATTATATCATTCTATTTATTCCAATTTATCAATTAATGTATACGCATACATGTGACTGAGGGCTGGAAAGGAAATGGGGAAATTCAAGTCTTTCCTGCAAATCCATTGCAAGGGAGAGCTACTCATGCTGCCAATGATTTCTTTCAGACTACATTGACCGAAATATATGGTCAATGTCAAAGGTACTATCAAGTGTACCAAGCAGCCAGTGACTGGCTGGAGGATGCCCAGGAAATGCTGCAGCTCACAGGTCGTGGCCTGGATGTGGAGAGTGCAGAGGAAAATCTTAAAAGCCACATGGAGTTTTTCAGTGCACAGTCTCAGTTTCAGAGTAATCTAGAAGAACTGCAAGACCTAGTAGCCAACCTGGACCTGCATATCAAGCCAAGTGGGAAGGAAGGTCTGGCCCAAAAAACAGCATCCCTGGAAGAGAAGAGCCAGAGGATTTTGCAGGACTCACATGCCCAATTAGAGCTCCTACAGAGGTACTTAGAGTTGTTTCATTCTTTGTGTTTCAGAGCAGGGAGTTTCAGAAAATGGGAATTTTCTAATGGTGAATATTAGTATATTCACTCTTCACACATAAGCATCTTGAGAGCTGGTAGCATTGCATTCTGCATGCAAAGGTGCTTTTCATTTCTTGCTTATTATTTTATGTTGAATTTTTCTCAAGATGCACAGTCCAATGGCAAGATTACCAGAAAGCCAGAGAGGAGCTTATCACCTTGATGAATGATGCTGAAAAGAAGCTGTCTGAGTTTTCTTTATTGAAAACTTCTTCTTGCCAGGAGGCAGAAGTGAAATTGTCAGAACATAAGGTGAGTGTTACTATGTTTCTAATATCCCTTCACTTTTATATTAACTAGTGTAGTTATAATAAGTAAAAGGTGATATAACTATCTTACTACAAAAGCAGTAAGATAGAGTAAGATAGTTTCAGAAGTTGATCGTTGTCCCATGATCTTTCAATAAATTCAAATTTAGGGGCCAGAGTGGTAGCACAGTGGTGGAGTATTTGCCTTGCAAGTAGTTGACCCAGGACAGACTTGGTCCCCTGAACCTGCCAACGAGCAATTTATGAGCACAGAACCAGCAGTAATCTGAGTGCCAACAAGTGAAGCCCCAAAAGAAAAAAAGCAAAATAAGCAAATATAAGTAAAATTCAAATTCAAATTTAAGCTATATTAAATGCTGTCATTTTTTATTCCTTCCCATTGAAACTGAACAGTAAAAAGTTCCTTTTGCAGCAAAATATAAAATATGGGTTATTTAATATTTTTAAGTAGCACTTTCTAGTGATAAGGTATATACATTTAAGTCAAATTGAGAACTCAATCTCAATTCATCCTTCTCTATCATAAGTCAGAATGTTACATACTTGAATATCAAATTCCACTTGCTTATATTTGTGCTGCTATTTAAAATGAGAATGTTTTATCTCAAGTAGTAATTAATTTTGAATTGGCATTATTAGTTTGTCATTTGATTTTGGGTTCACACCTCTTGGTGCTCAGGGCTTACTCTAGTCCCTGTGCACAGAAATCACTCTTGGTGTTGCTCAAGGAAATATATGCAGTACTAGGTATTGGGTTAGGGTCCAATACAAGCAAAGCAATGTCTTATCCCTCTATACTGTCTCCCTAATGCAATAAATTAAAACTTTTTTTGTTTTTTGGCCACATCCAGCAGTGCTGAGAGTTCACTTCTGGCTTTGGACTCAGGTATTATGCCTGGCAGACTCAGGGGACTTAGGAATATCATCAATTGAACCTGGCTTAGCAGCATGCAAATCAAGTGCCTTACCTGCTATACTATCACTCCAGCCCCAGTAATGAGTATTTTAAAATTAATATGTACTCAACTCTTAGAAAAGTTTACCCATATATCTCCAAGAAGAACTAAATGTCCAAATAAAAGCTCTCTCTCTCTCTATCTCTCTTTTCCTCTTCCTCATTTTCTTCCTCCTCCTCCTCCTTTTGCTCCTTCCCCAACCCTAGGATTTGGTGTCTCTAGTGAACTCTTTCCATGAGAAAATTGTGGTTCTTGAAGAGAAAGCTTCACAGCTGGAAAAAGCAGGCAGTGAGTCCAGCAAGGCCACTATTAGCAGATCCACAACCACTGTGTGGCAGCGCTGGGCACGTCTCCGTGCAGTGGCCCAGGACCAGGAGAAGATTCTGGAAGATGCTGTGGACGAATGGAAGAGCTTTAACGGCAAGGTAATTGCCATGATGGATGGGCCCAAATGATTGCTTCCCTCATGGGTATCTCTATTTTGAAAGTATCATTTTGTGCCTTTTTTGCAAATGGATATCTAAAAGTACAAAATCTTTTTCATATTTTATTTGTTTTGGTGACCACACACAGTTGTGCTCAAGGCGTTCTCTTGGCTCTGCACTCATGGCTTACTCTTGGAGAGCTCAGGCGACCCTATGGGATGCAGGTCATGGAGTCCTTGTTGGCCACAGACAAGACAAACACCTTACAGAATATAGGGTATACCCTACACAATATACTATTACTCTGACTCCAAAAGCTTTTGATAAGTCTCAATTCTGATTCTTTCAAAACCTAATTATGAAGCAAAATTCATTATATCATGTGCAATGGGATCCTAAGTCATTAATCCAAAGTTAAGTTACTTTAAAAAACTAATTGGTTGAATGGGCAACTCAATACACAGGGGACAAATAAATAATGAAGAGAGTTGAATCTGCAGTGGGTATTTATGTAGTATAAGATTTAGTATAAGATA